>JAQQSU010001564.1:0-14950 GCA_028627135.1 Pseudochirops cupreus
AAAAAAAGCAGTTGGCAACAAGAGCGTGGAAGTGGGCACTCAGTACTAAAATTGCTTTTGTTTTTAGGTAGAGTATGAGGATTTTTTAAAAAATTTTATTACATAGAAGATTAGTTACTTTAAAGCAAGGGGATCTGTGGTTGGATTCCAGGGGGTCTATGAACTTGGATGGGGAAAAAAAATCATCTTTATTTCAATATAACCATTTCTTTTGGAAGCCGATGAATTTTCTTTTACACATTTTAAAACAGTACTCTGAGAAAAGGTCCATGTATTTTACCAGACTGCCAGAGGGGGCCAGGACACACACAAAAAAATTCTAAAGAACCCCTGATGTAGATAGTTGAGACTTATGGATAATTAAGACTTCTGGGAAAAGCTATTAATCTGATGCTAAATTAAGTGTCTCCGTACTGCCAACCTTGGAAATATAGGGGCATTGTTTCTTGTATTACATTTGACAAAACCCAACTTATGGCACAAATGTAGCAGTAATCTAGTGTATATTTACTGGAATACTTCTCTGAAGCAGCCCTTTGGTGGTGGTGATGGTGGGGAGGCGGGAGGTGTCAGGATTCTTTTACCATTGTATTTTCCTGATCTAGATGCCTAAAAAACAAAGCTGCCTTTGTTCTCCTAGGCTTTGATAGAACAACTTTCTCAGGATTTTAGTATTTTCTTTCCTGTACTAAAAATGCTTAGCACACTGCAACAGTTACTACAATTTGGTAAATTATATTGACAATTATGATATCTCCAGTGTTTTACTGATGGTGATGAATATGGATTTCCTCCATCACAGTGGTATCACCAGCATAAGGTAAAAGCCTTCTCAAGAAAGGATGTTGTATTGTTAATTGATCGTTAATGGAATCTGAAGATCTTTTCTTGGCCATTAATAGGCCTAGGTGACCTGCTTTGAGCCTGAGTCACATGAGCCTGTGGTGGAAGGAGCTTGCCAAATGGGGGAAGCAGGAAGGGGTGCAGCAGGGAGTGAAACAAAGCTAGGGGAGAGAGAGAGCAGGCAGAGCAGCTAGAGTGAGTGAGAGAGGGAGGATTTTTGCCTGGGGGAACTTGTTTTGTGAGGAGGCCTGATGGAGGTAAAGCTTCGGGATGTTTGTTTCCTACATTAGTGACCTGTATGGATTTTATCTTAAAAAGAATGCTTGGAATGTCAGTGCTCCCTGTATTGGCAATGTGTATAGACTTCTTGGTTATTATGATGGATTTGGCTTAGTGGTGTTTGAATAAATGTCTTTGTTTCATCTTCAAGGAAGAAAGTCTGTTATATCTTGCCATTCAAACCTGGGAATACACCTGCATATTCATAGCAGCTGCTGTGGGTGTCACATTGGCAAAAATAGATGTCCTCTTGGGGAAGACTCAGGAAAATATTTTGTAATGCTTTGAACAGTCTGGAGTCAGCCTTAATCAATATTGACACTCCAGAGATGTTTGCCACATTTGATTATGGTAGACCCCTTGCTAACTGATACTCAATGGCATCCTTAGGGACCTTCTTCTTTATGTAGCTCATGTACATGTGGTCCTTCTCACCCAGTCCACAGAGGCCTGTCCCCTACAAAAGCTGAAAAGGTATTTTTTTTTTGTAAATGTCTCTCATAGAATTACTGAATAAAATCATCACCTGTTAGCTACCGTCTGCCAGAATAGGACGCTCTACACATTGGTGTGGACCTAGTATTAAAATATCAGGTGCAGACGTAGTATTAAAATTGTTTTTATCAGAAGTTTGAGGATTTTTTAAAATGGAATACTATTGTGCTATAAGAAATGATGAACAGGCAAGATTTCAGAAAAAATCTGGAAAGACTTAGATGAACTAATACTGGGTGAAATGAACCAGGAGAACCAGGAGAACATTGTGCACAGTAACAACAACATTGTGTGATGATCAACTATGAACGACTGAGCTCTTGTAGGCAATACAATGATCTAAGATAGTTCCAAAATGTTCATGATGGAAAATGCTGTCCACATCTAGAGAAAGCACTGATGGAGTCTGAGTGCAGATCAAAGCATTCTACTTTCACTTTCTTTGTTTTTTTTCATGTTTTTCCCTTTTGTTCTGTTTCTTCTTTCACAACATGACTAATGTGGAAATATGTTTTACATGATTGTGCATGTGTAACCTGTAGCAGATTGTTGGTATCTTGGGGAGGGGGGATGGGAAGGAGGAAAGGAGAAAAATTTGGAAGTCAAAATCTTATAAAAAATGAATGTTGAAAATTGTCTTTACATGTAATTGGGAAAAATAAAATACCATTTACATTTGAAAAAATGGAAATTCTGAATTCCTTGACTGCAGGGTAGCCTTCAGGAGGAGACCCAATATGAGAGTTAGGAGGCACGCCTCAGGTGCCACATAGATTAGCTCCAATAATTTTCCAGTGTCTTAGCCCTAGCTTTAAGATAGCAGCAGAACAGTTTGAAATCTGCATATCAGAAATTTCCAAAGATGAAAACAAACCTTTGAAAAATACAAAATAAAGGGGGGTGTTTTATTTATTTATATTACATTTTAAATATTTTTTTAGTTCTGAATTTGTTCCCTCCCACCAGCCCAATTGAGAAAGCAAAAAAAAAACCTCAAAATCAATTACAAACACGTATAATTGAGGAAAACCAGTTTCCTGCATTAGCCATGTCCCTCTTCTCTTAATATACCTCAGTTTATACTCTGAGTCCATCACCTTCTATTCAAAAGTGAGTAGTATGTCTCATCATGAGGCGTCTGGAATTTCGGTTGGTCATTACATTGATCAGAGTTCCTAAGTCTTTTAAAGTTGTTCGTCTTTATCATATTTTTGTTATTGTATAAACTGTTCTCTTGGTTCTACTTATTTCACTTCACATTAGTTCATACAGGTCTTCTCAGGTTTCTCTGAAACCATCTAGGTCTAAATAGCTGAAATAGGCCCAGAAGCTGGGGGGAACTGGCACCAGGAAGAGAGCGCGAAAGATAAGACTGAACCAAAATGAGTGTGATATGTCAAGTTCACTTTGAGTGGATTTTTTGTAGGGAAGAATTCCTCTTCCACTTACTGCTTTACAGTGTGATGGCTGATCACAACACTGCCTTCTTTCTTTTTTTTTTTTCCTGTTAAATTGAGTATCTGTGCTGAAGACCCATGGATAGATTTGGCATTCCTGACCTTAAATATGTCTTTGGGATGCTCATGTTTGGAAAAGGCTGCTGAACTAAAGTGCCTTTTCCTCTGGCTTTTTCTGATCCTTCCCCAGAGAGACACTGCCAGAGCCATAGTCAGGTAAGAAGGTACTGTGATTTATAGGTTATTGATGCTCCTTCAATAGCCTAGAAACAACTCAGTTGAGCAAATGGTTTGCAAGAATAATTAAAGTAGGAAAAGAAGAGCTGGTAGCACTCCACCCTACCACAGTGGTCCCGCTCCAGTAGAACTCTTCCCTAGCTAGGCCCTGATCTGTTCTCTTCTACCTCCTAAAAGGTGTCCTAATGTCTATCTCTTCCCACCATAGAGTCGAGTCTCTGGGTATTTCCTCTCATTGAACTTTGTTCCAATGTCTCTTCTTTTTTAATTTTAAAAATTTGATTGTGCCCTAGTCATGTCTTATAATGTATGCTCCAGGAGCCAAAGCTGATAGTTATTGCTCTGGGAATGATTCCTCTCTTCTCATCTCCTGTAGCACTTCATAACTTTCTATGCCCTTTTCACATTCCAATTTTTATTATAATTCTATCCCTATCTCTATCTCTATCTCTTCTATTAAATTGTCAGTCCCGTTAGGTTAAGGACCCTATCTTACTACTTTTTGTATCCTCAGAGTCTATGCATATTTCAATATTGAATTAAGTTAATAATTAAGTTGAATAATTTTAATATGAATTAAGTTTAGGCTAACTTTTTGCTTGGACAGCAAGATAGTGTAGTGGATAGAATGTCTAGCCTAGAGTCAGGAAGACTCCTCCCAAGTTCAAATCCAGCCTCAGACACTGAATAGCTGTGTGACCCTAGGTAAGTCACTTTACCTTGTTTGCCTCAGTTTCTTCATCTGTAAAATGAGTTGGAGAAGGAAAAGGCAAGAAAACCCCAAAAGAGGTCACGAAGGGTCAGACATGATTAGAAAATGACTGAACAACAACAAACTCTTTGCAACCCAGGATCAGGGAAGAAGCTCTTCACCTTTAGACACTTAATAGTTACATGATATAATTTTATCATAAAACTCTAACTTATATTCAGTGAGATAGAGAGCCATAAAACAAAACCAGAGCCAGCAGAGATCTAGGGTTGACCTTGAACAGCTCAATAAGACAAGCATTTTTCACCTAAGATGGCAGCATAGTAAGGAGGCAATATATCTCTTGTCTAAGAGGCAATATATCTCTCATCTAAGCCAACTCCTGACCATGAAACTGTTAAATTTGTAGCTGGATAACTTAGTCTAAAATGTGTAAAAGTGAGCCAAGTTTTGATAAGAGAGTCCTGGAAGAAGGAGATCATGAAATCACAAAGATAAGGAAGAGAAATGAATAAAAAATGATGGGCCACCTTAGAAAACAACTGGTTCCTTTAGAATTAAGGACCCGTTTCTACAATGTGAAGACTTCACCAGATGAAGAATGACTATACTTTTCTGTTTGGACAAAATAGTTATTTAAATTTGTGTTTACACAGGCTTCTACCATGCCTAGAATTCTCTCCCTCCTCACCTTTGCTTCACGGAACTCTTAGAACCCCAAGACTTGATTTAAGGGTCAGCTTCAAGAAACTTTTCTCTGGGGTGTGTGTGTGTGTGTGTGTGTGTGTGTGTGTGTGTGTGTGTGTGTGTGTGTGTGTGTGTGTGTATCTCCTATATTTATACATAAGATGTATCTCCATAGTAGAATATAAGTTTCTTGAGGGCAGATACTATCTCACTTTTGTATTTGTGTCCTCAGCACTTAATACAGTGTCCAGTACATAATAGGAGATTAATAAATGCTTGCTGATTGATACTACTCATTCTGGCACCTCTATTAGCTTGGTAGGGTTGGTAAACAGATGTTAAGACTTTTTTTTTAAGCCTGCTTATAACAGAATCTGGTTTATAGTGCAAGTATGTGAATTTACAAAGAGAACAATTAAGAACTTGGAAACATTTATTTTCCCAAGGAATTTCTCTTATTCATAATGGTATAATATAGAAAAATAATATAAATGGACATTTTGCTTTAAGGGTGGCCCAAGCCACCCTTGGAAACCATGTAAGAGCCAATCTAAACCTTCAGTCAAACTGACTTGGTGTTTTGTTTTGTTTTTTTCATATGATGAGTAAGAATGGAAAAAATGTTCTCCTGAGCTGACCCATAGTGCTTGAGGAGGGGTAGGATAAGGCAGGCTTTTCATTGCATTTCTCTTCAAGGATGCCTAAAATTATCCTACTACCTCTTACTCTAAGTGGGTTGAAAATTGGATAAAATGAGATAATTAATATGATTCCCTGAAAAGCATAAAGTGTTTTTTTTTCATGAAGGATGTCTGTTTTGCCCATGTAGGTCATGTTCCAAGATACTGGGTTTGTCTAAATGTAACATGAAGGGAGGCATGAATAGAAATTTCTGGAATTTTCTCCACCCTTCTCCAAGGGAGGTTTTGATTCTTGCCTGGAGGAGAACAGGAAAAGGAGCTATAAGGCTAACTGCTCTAGTTTTCTCAGAGGGAGGTTCTCAGATTAGAATTATACATCTACCATCTCCCTCAAAATTGCTAATATAAGGTAAATGATTTTTAAGTTTAAATTGCTCTCATGGTTATTTTCTTGTATCAGAGGAGTGCTTCAAGCTTATGTCCAAAGACTTGACTCCCCATTAAATGTTACTTACACAAAAAGGGAATAGAGAATGAATTCATTTATCCAAGCCCATAGCAGATAGAAATCAGAGAAGTTATAGTGTGTGTCAGCATGCTGAATAAATGTGCTCTCTTACTAGGTGTGAGATATGAGAGAGGGAGAGACAGACAGACAGAGAGACACACAGAGAGAGACAGAGAGACAAAGACATAGAGAGACAGAGACAAAGAGACAGACAGAGACAGAGAGACAGGAAGAGAATGAGAGAGGGAGACAGAGGAACAGAAAAAGAGAGAGACAAACAGATAAAAAGGGAGAGAGATGGAGACAGAGTACTCAATTCACCCAAGAGACATTCCCCAAACTCTCTAGGAAAACAAACTGGAAATCAGGGACTTGTTGAGGCGCTGCCTCTTCTATATGTTTGCTATTTTCTCTCTCTCCCTGAAGATCCTGAATGGGTTCTCTTTTTTATGCTCGAGGTCAGAAGATCTTTCCACTCCTAAATTCTTGTGGCAACTCCACCCCTCGTGTAGGCGCACAGCATTGAGTCATCATTCTTTTCTCCAATGAGAAAAGTCTTATGTGAATTCATCATGCTTCACATATTTATATTTTATATTCATATTTTACATTATATTTACACATGTTTAGAGAGAAGCCAATCTGCTTCCTTATCTCTCCAATTGTAAAGATAAACAATCCACACCCAACAGAGCACTGAAAACTTGACTTCAAATTCTGCCCTAAATGTCTACGTGTGTGATCCTGGGTAAGTCACCTTTCTCAGTCACTGAAAAATGGGCATAATAATAGCACCTCCCTCACAAGGATTATGATGAGGATCTGAGGAGAGGACTTATGTAAAGTAGTAACTTTTGTGCAAAATGTAAGGTGCTATATAAATGCTAGGTAGTATCATAATTATTACACAGTTCTTGAATAAGAGTCCTTCCTTTTAACCTAACAATAATCCAAATAAAGTTTTATTACTGAACTTTTTCATAGAAATTGAGAAAAAGAAGAAAGAGGAAGTAAATAACTGGTGTGTTGAATTTCATTGTCTGGATTATTTTGGGTTTCACTGGAGTCTGGTATATGTAAGTGTTTTGAAATTTAATGTAGCACAAGTAAGCCCTTCCAAAATCCTGAGCTTGTCTCTCAAATTTGGGAGGACTCTTTTCCATCTGATCTTTCCTTCTCCTGCATACCAGCTAATGGCAGCCAAATAGGTACATATTTAAGAATCCTATTGACTCTGATAAAATAGAAATTGAATTGTGTCCTTAAGCTTTTTCTTTTGTGAAATTTCAGACACTTTAGGGTATCTTTGCTTTCCATTTTAAGTCACTCAGAGTGCCACATATGCTAAGTATTAGCTGCTGATGATAAACTTCTTGGTGTCAGATGGGACCCCAAACTGAGGAACAGAAATACACTGACAAAAGCTGGCCTACTGCTATTTCCAAATAACTTGGCAACTGAAAAGGGTGAAAATTTCATTATAGAGACATCTGTCCTGAGATACTAGGCAAGAGAGGTTTGGGTAATTTTGAGAAAGTTTAAATAGTACACAAAATTTTAGTTAGTGTTTCAAATTGCAAAATCTATTTGCTGCCTATATGTTAATTGCATATTCCAATGTCTTCCTCTTTGACTCATACCTTCCCAAAATGAGTAAGGTGGCTTGGTTAACTAATAGATACACACACACACACACACACACACACACACACAATTTTAATTGAATATAAAATATAAATAATCATAAATAAGTTAATAATGGACTCTTGACTTTTCCAATGTGTACAAGACAGCTTCCCTATTTATTCTTTTATGCATAGTGTGCTTTCATGTATTCTATGTTCACTGCTATTAAGCCTGTGTTAATGTTTTCTTGTACATTAAAAGATGACATGAATGCCAAAATCAGACTCTGACTACTTTGAAACTTCCATTTGTGAGCAAGGAATTTTTTGTGGTTGTGAATCTTTCCACCCTTCCTCTCTCTTTTGTCTTTTCCAAGGCCAACCCTGCCAATAATGTCCAGATCCCAAACCCTTCTGTTTCTTCCAGCTCCATTTTCCCTTAGTTATTTGCTCACTCTTCAACATCTTTAGTTTCTCCCATTCTTCTAGATTCTTCCTCTTTGCATCAAAATATATAGACAGGTCTCTTCAATTTGAAAAACATATCCTTGACCCAACTGTTCTGTCTAGCTGTCAGTCTCTTGCCTCCCTTTCACTTTTAGAAGGAAACGTTGAGCCACATAGTCGGGTTCTATTTCCACTCCACTAACTCTCTCCTTAACCCATTGGAATCTGGCTTCTCCTCTCCTTCATGGAAGCTGTTCTTTTGAAATTTATATTGTACTTCCTAATCATCTAATCCATACCATTTATTCAGTCCTCATTCTCATTGACATCTCAGCAATACTTGACTCCATTAACTACCCCACCCTTTCATTTAGCAGAATTTCGAGATAAGAAAATCCAAGAGTTAGAAGGATACACAGAGGCTAATGGATCTCCACCAGCCATGTATTAAAAAACCAGGTACTACCCAGCACAAGCATAATGTTATTTGTTCTGACAGTGCCCCTTTATCTTCATGAGGAACTGGACACTCAGAGACCAAGATCAGAACTCCCCCTCTGGGGAGATTAATCTCATTAGTTTTGATGCTCTTTCCTGGGCTGAGTCCTAATTGGCAGGTGAATGAACAAAAATTTACCTAACTCAGTCCATGATATCCCCAAACAGCCTCTTTGTCTTTGCTACAGTTATCTCTTTCACATCACAAGGTTTAGGGATGCAGTGCTCCAGAGATCTAGAAAATCTATGCAAAATTTTTTGTCTCTCCCTTCATACCAGAGAAGAAGTCTGAATTATTATGGTATTAAAAGATAAAATATGTTGATATATAATAGACATTTCTGAGTTTCTAAACTTTTTCTGTGTTGTCTGCTAGCCTTCATGTGTTGTCTGCAGCTTCTGCCAAACTCCCTCCAAAAATTCCCACTTAATTTCTTATGCTAACGGATAATATATTGAAATCACGATGGGGAAAGAAAAAAAAAGAAAGAAATCACCATGGGGAAAGTTGCCATGTGGAAAAGATAACTGTATTTACCTTTTTTAGTTACAATGTCATAGCATTGATTCATATTGGGTTCACCATCCAATTATATCCCCAAATCTTTTTCCCAGAACTTCTCCTTTAAGGTTCAGTTTCTCTTTTTATATTATACAATTCAGATTTTTGTTGCCACATCTACTAGGCCATTATTTTCTCAAATAGTTTATTAGACCCCCAGTTTTATTCTCTACCTTAACACTTACCCTTCACAGTTAGGGATTTCAATATACATTCTGATATGCCCTCAAACATCCTGGCCTTCCAATTCACTAATGTCCTCAATTCTCATGGCTTGCATCTTCATTCTATCTCAGTCATCCATAAGGTTGGTCTTATCTTAGATCTCACCCTCACCTATGATTGTCCCACTCACATTATCCTAAACTCTGAAATTTGCCTCATTAAAAAGAAAAACAACCCTCCTGCCTTTCCATCTCTTCCACTAACTACCCCATGCTTAATAAATCCATACTCCCCATGGGAAACTGCTTTAAGATCTCTTAATTGCAAATTAATGGCCTTTCATCAGTTCTTATCCCTCTCGAACTCTCAGAAACTTTTAACACCATTGGTCACTGCCTTCTCCTGAATCTTCTGTCTCCTATCAGCTTTCATGCCAAAGCTGATGGAAGCCCCTGGATTTTCTCCTACCTCTCTAACAAGTCCTTCCTATTTCTTTCACTGTATAATCTCATGCTATTCCTTTACCCGGCTTGTCTCCTGAGTTTCTGCATTGGGTCATCTTTTAATTTTCTTCTTTTTTTTTCACTGTCTCTGGATAAGATCATCACCTGCTCCTATGGATTCAGTTGTGATCTCCATGCCAATGGCTCCAAAATCTATACATCTAGGTGTAATCAATCTCCTCTCTCTCTTTCTCCCTCTCTTGTCCTGCATTACCAACTCATTGAAGAACATATCCACCTGGGTATCCCACAATATCTCTAACCTAGCATATACAAAACGGAACTCATCTCCACCCTACCCTTGAAAATGCCCATCCTCTGAACTTCTCTATTTCTGTCCAGTATGTAACAATCTTTCCAGTCACCCAGGTTTACAACTTTGGAGTCATCCTTGAGCCTTCTCTCCTTCTTCTCTACCTATTTCCAAGCAGTTGCTAAGTTTCTTTGATGAAACCTCTACATTAGCTCTTAAATCTCTTTCTTCTTAATCATGGGGTCACTATCCTCTTTCAGACTACAATCACTTGTCAGACTAGAGTCACTTGGAATTTTTTAACTGACTCTTGATTGGGCTATTTGAAATCACCAATAAGATATTCAATCTTTCTTCCATGGTTTTATAGGGGTGGGTAACCATTTGTTCTGTGAAGTTTGGATTCAGTCAAAGGGCCACACTAGAGGACCACACATGGCCTGGGGACACAGGTTCCCCAATCAGATTAGGAAATGAAGAACTATGCTGAGAGAAAAAAAGTAGGTTCACAATCAGGTAATCTGAATCAATTGCTAGGGAACAAAAAAGAGAACAGAGTTAAGAAGCCAGATTCTAAAAAAGTAAGCCAATGTGAGTTTTGAGAAAGCTGCAAAGAAATGACAAAGGCTGTAGTAATATGGGGTTTGACTCAGAGAATAAGTATCTTAGATGCAATTAGGAACAAGTATACCCACCCCCACCTCACTACACCCCTGGCTCATCTCCTTTTTAATTCTCTTTCTCTCTCTGGGTTGAAAACAGGCTGTGCAGTGTGGATGCTCTGAACTACTTGTAAGAAATTACCTAAATTGCAGAATCTCTAATTGGCTCAGGCCCTACCCCAGGGTAAAACTAAGAAATCTCTTCTTCCATGAGCTTGCTTGCTCTCTCTCAGTTTTAAAACTTACAAGCTTGGATAAAATCACTATTAATGGACATTTCACTTTTTAGCTATATTAAGTATCATGTAAATGCTGATAAATATTCAAACAAGACTTATAATAGAGTTTACAGCTAAAATCACCTTTCTTCTCTTCTGTATCATACTTCCCATGGTTGCTGAAGAAAGTGACTGAGATTTCAACTTTAGGTACCAATTTTCCCAGCACTTTCTTCTGGGCCTTCATTTTAGTGATTTCCATAACTGCTGATTTGACCTGGTCTCAGCTCCAGGCCCCTTCTGTAATATACCTTCCTCTTTTCTCTTAATCTCCAGTCTGCACACATATGCACTCATATCTCTCCACATCCCCTTTCTGGCAACCCAACATTTGAGTGGAAGTTCTTTTCTCCAGGCCATTGGAATGTTTTTTTTATCGGAAGAGCTACAAATTAAGCTCTTCCAAAATTCTGTGAATAATATAATGCAAAGATTTTCTATTTTCCCTGGAAGATCCTCCAAATCTCTGTGATGATGAGGAAGTCCTCCCATGTGTCTGTGATTTGGAGTATAGACAGCCAGAGCTACATAATAAAATACTCTCCTGATTGGCCCATCTGAGGACAATTGTAAACTATTAAGTCTCAAGCCCATCATTTAGGTAATGAAGAAGCATGACAATGGGAAAAGACTAAGTCATGGTCAGGAAGTGTGAGTCAACTGCTAAGGAAGAAAGAAAGGACCATAGCCAAAAGAATCAGGTTTAAGCAAACAAGTAAGGTTCATATTTGAAAAGGCTGCAACAAAACTACAAGGGTTGAAATAAAAGTTTATCGAGTTGGAAGAATCAGAGAAGTTATTCTCAAAGACGTTAAGCTGGTCATAAGGGGGTTCTGGGAAAAAGAAAAACAGATCTTTCTAAAACTTGGCTCTGGCAGTTATTGGGAGAGGTTGAGTGCTCTTGCGGTTCATGGAATTTTTTAATTTTGAAAGACCTCAGAGGCCATTGAGTCCATCCTATTCTGTAAGGGAATCCCCACTCAAATATACCAGGCAAGTGGCCACCTGGCCTCTGCTTGAAGACCTGCAGTGAGGTCTTTCACCCACTCCCTCCCAAAGCAGCCGCTCCTATTTTGGGACAGCTCCAATAGGTAGAAAGCATTTCTTGGCTTACAGCTTAAATTTGCCCTTCTTCAATATCTGCTCATTACTTTTGGTTCTGCCCTTCAGAGACAAATAGAACAAATCTAATCTCTTTTCTACATAGCAGTCCTTAAAATACTTGAACATAGCTATTGTCCCCTCCAAGTTTCCTTTTTTCTTTGTTGTTCAATTGTGTCTGACTTTGTGATCCAATTCGGGTTTTCTTGGCAAAGATAGCCAAGTGATTGGCCACTTCCTTCTCCAGTTCATTTTACAAATGAAGCAACTGAGGTAAACAGGATTAAGTGACTTGGCCAGGGTCACACAGCCAGTAAGTGTCTAAGCCTGAATTCAAACTCAGGTCTTCCTGACTCCAGACCAGGTGCTCTGTCCACTGAAACACCTACCTGCCCTTCTCTACATAAAGCATCTCCTTCTTCAACTGATTCTCATTTGGCATGAACTTATGTCCCTCTAACACTGTGATTAACTTTTTCTGATTATTCTCAGGATTATAAGTGATCCCTTTTAAACAATGGCACCTAGACCCAAATACAATACTCTGGATGTGAACCAACCAGGGCAGAGTATGACAGAATTATCACCTCCTCATTCCCAGAAGCTATACTCTTTTTTTTTTAATGCAGCCCAAGATTGTGTTAGTTTTTTTGGCCATCACATTGTGATGTTAATACAAGTTGAACTTGTGTTCCACTAAGACCCTTAGCTCTTTTTCTGACAAATCAACCATTTAAATCCACCTGTTATCATCTAGCTCATATTGCTTATATTTTCTTCACACTAATAGTATGAGATTGTATCAAATGCTTTTCTAAGATCTAGGTGAATAACACCTATAGCATTTCCATCACGTACAAATTCAGTGACTCTGTTGTCAAAATAGAAAATAAGGTTACTCTGGCATAACCTTCCTGATGGAGTCATGCTGGTCTTTTGTAATTATGCTTCCTCTTCTATATATTCACCATCTCTTTAATGATGTGTAGTAGTAGGTGTCACATGAACTGAACTTCAAAGGAAGATAGTGATTCTAAAAGGCAGGAGGAGAGAAAGAGTATAATCCAGTTATTGATCAACATGAAGATGGGAGATAATGGAAAGATGATGGATGTAAGATGACATGGAGGTAGAATCCACAAGATTTGATAGCTGATTGATGAGGGAAGAGTCAAGATTTCTCAGAAGTTGTAAGCTTGAGTGACCAAGAGGTTAATGGCGTCCTTAGTAAAACTAAAGAAGTCTGGAGGAGAGATTTTTTTTCTCCCAAAGCATAATTAATTCTGTTTTGGACATATTGCATTTGATATACGTATGGAAAATTCAGATGGAGATTTCCAATTGGCATTTGGTAATATAGGACTGAAGTTTAGGAGATAGATTTGAACTGCATTTGTTCATTTGGGAGTCACTGGCATAGGATTAATAATTAAAACTATAAAAACTGATAGTATCTCTAAAAGTTATAGAGGGAGAGGCTACGTGGCACAGTGAATAGAGCCCCGGCCCTGGAGTAAGGAGGACCTGAGTTCAAATGCGGCCTCAGACACTTAACATTTACTAGCTGTGTGACCTTGGACAAGTCACTTAACCCCAATTGCCCTGCCTTCCCCCCTCCAAAAAGCCCAAAAAAAGAAAAGAAAAGAAAAGTTATAGAGAAAAAAAATAGCCCTGGATAAAATATTGAAGTACACCATTGTTGGGAAAAGGACATGAATGATGACCTAGCAAATGAAACTCAGAAGGCCTTGTAGAAAATACCAGTAGGGAAAGAGTCATAAAAGGACAGTGGAGTGAGATCCAAAGGAAGAATCCTGGTCAATGTGATGTGCAGGGTCAATAAAATAAAATAAAAAACAGAGAATTCAAGAAGAATGAGGACCGAAGAATGAATAACCATTGAATTTAGCAGGTAAAAGACTATTGATTACTTTGTTAAGAGCATTTTCAGTTAAGTGGTAATTCAGGTTTTAAGGAATAAAGAAACATGGAAGTGGGAAGGGTGAGTAAGTGGGGACAAGTATACATGGCTTTTTCTAGAAGTTTGCTTGTGAGAGATATGACAGTCCCTTAAGGGGACAGCAGGTCAAATGAAGTATATTTTTTTTAGGGTTAGGCGAGAACTGAGTATATTTTTAGGTAAAAAAAAAATCTAAATAGGTTAAGGAGACACTGAAAATTAGAGTGATGCAAGCTCCCAGGGGAGATAATGAGCAAACTTCTCTAGGGCTCAGTTTCTTCACTTACAAAGAAAGAGGTTGGGGATTGGACTTTGTGGTCTCAAAGGTCCTTCTAGTTCTAATATTCTGTAACACTATGACTGTGATGAAGAAAGGCATCATCAAATCATAACATTCCAAAGGCAGAAAGGATCTGAAAAGTCTTCTACTCCAGTTCCTTGTATGATACCTGAATGGTTTCCATAACATTCCTGCTAAGTATTCTTCCAGCGCTAATTTGCAAACCTGGAGTGACAGGAAACCAGGCATCATGAAGTGGTTCATTTCATTTTGGGGAAATACTTTTCTAATATTTAGAAAGGTGTTTTTCACATTGAGCCCAAATTTGACTCCACATATTTATACCATCCTATTTCTCCACTTCAAAGTTAGAATAAATTTAATTCTTTCTCAACATGGCAATTCTTAAAATCTTCAAAGACAGCATCATGCCCTGTTTGAATTTCCTCTTTCCAGAATAAAAATTTCCAAATTCCTTCAATGAATCCCAAGCCTTCTAAACCTCTTTGACTATCTAGTGGAGAGATTTTCTCAGCATCCTGGATTAGGCATTGGGCCAAAAGATGTGTGGCATACTTAAAGTTAAGCCAGGTACAACCCTTCTGGAAAGCAATATGGAATTATACACAAAAGTCACTAAACAGTGAATGCCCTTTGACTCAACTCTGTCACCACTAGGACTATGTCCAAAAGAGATTGAAAAATGAGAAAAGGCCCTGTACGTACAAAAATATTTATAGCTGTTCTTAAAAAAAAA
>JAQQSU010015640.1:0-11124 GCA_028627135.1 Pseudochirops cupreus
CAAAGTCTTATCCTGGTCATGCTTCTTCAGGCAAGCCCTCTCAGCCTTCCAGGCAGGCCGTCTCAGCCTTCCAGGCAAGCCCTCACCAGATTCTGGTCTTAGGAAAACTCCAACTCAGTTCTCAGTCAGTTCTCAGCTTCCAGATGCTGGGAGAGAAACTCTCTCTCTGTCTCTCTCTCTCAGCTGGCCTCAGTCTCCAGGATTCTTCCTTCACCAGGGGCAGTGTTCCAATTCTGTCTGTCTGTCTCTCTCTGCCTCAGCTGGCTTCAGTCTCCAGGATTCTTCCTTCAAGGGGAGCAAAATTCCAATTCTTTCTCTATCTCTGGAATTCTTGCTTATATACACACCTCAGCCAATCCCCTTCTTCCACATCAACAGGGGAGTTCATGCCTTCTCAACAGTGGGACAGTTTGCATCTTCCACACTTAGCACTTAGGAGTGCTAAGTATCCTGCTAAACTGATTACTATTACAGTCACTTAAACTCTGTCTGCCTCAGTTTCCTCATTTGTAAAATGGGGATAATAATAGCACATACCTCCCTGGGCTGTTATGAGAATAAAATGACATCGTATTTGTGAAGTTCTCTGCAAACCTTAGAGCAGTGGTTCTCAACCTGTGGGTTATGTTCAATTTGTAACAATGAAAATACATCCTGCATATCAGATAGATTCATAACAGTAGCAAAATTACAGTTATGAAGTAGCAACAAAAATAATTTCATGGTTGGAGGTCACCACAACATGAGGAACTGTATTAAAGGGTCGCGGCATTAGGAAGGTTGAGAACCACTGCCTAAAACCTTATGTAAATGCTAATTATCATCATCCGCATTGTCTGCATCCCCATCATCATCGTCATCATCTTTATCACCACCACCATCATCATCGTCATCATCTTTATCACCACAACCACCATCATCGTCATCATCTTTATCACAACCACCATCATCATTGTCATCATCTTTATCACCACCACCATCTTCAGTGTCATCATCTTTATCACCACCACCATCATCATTGTCATCATCTTTATCACCACCACCATCTTCAGCGTCATCATCTTTATCACCACCACCATCATCATCGTCATCATCTTTATCACCACCACCATCTTCATGGTCATCATCAGCACATCTCCTTGATTTCCCTTCACAGTCTCTCTTGAATCTACCCTTTCCTCTCTCCTACAATGGTCACCACATCCGACTTCTAGACTTCATCACTTCTTGCCTAGACCATTGTAGCAGCAGATTCTTCACTGATACTGTTGTTTAAATTTTCCTCCTTTCTAGTCCCTCCTCCACACAGATGCCAAAATGATTTTCCTAGAGTATAAGTCTTACTCCTATCATTCCTCCCTGCTTAATGACCGTTTGAAGCTTCTGCTTGTCTCTAAGATAAAACACAAACTTCTCAGCTTGATTTCTTCCCATTAGTTTATTGAATTTTTTTTCAGTTATCAAAAATCTGATTTCCCTCATTTCCCTCCTTAATGAGAAAAGAAAAACATAACCCTTGTGATATGTCAGCTTGATTTCAAGCTACCTCTACGCTGTCTTTCTAAACTTATCATTTCTCCCTTCTTCTTATTCATTCTGTATTTGAGCCAAATGAACTATTCTGCAAATTTGTTGTTGTTTAGTGGCGTTTGACTCTTTGTGACATTCTTGGCAAAAATACTAGAGTGGTTTGCCGTTTCTTCAGTTCATTTTACAGATGAGCTAGACAGAGTAAAGTGACTTGCCTAGGGCCACACAGCTAGTAAGTCCCTGAGGCTGTATTTGAACTTAGGTCTTTCTCACTCCAGGTCCAGCATTCTATCCACTGCAACAACTAGCAGCCCCAAATTTGGTATTCCCTTAACCTGGACCATGCTCACTTCTCTCTGTTAGCTCTTAGAAAAGCCCAATATTCCTTCAAGTCTCAGCTCCTGAGCCATCTCCCATGTAGGAACATTTCTTCTTCTGCTGCCTTTTTTTTTTTTGGAGGGCAATTGGGGTTAAGTGACTTGCCCAAGGTCACAGGCTAGTAAGTGTTAAGTGTCTGAGGCCAGATTTGAACTCAGCTCCTCCTGACTCCAGGTCTGGTGCTCCATTCACTGTGCCACCTAGCCATCCATGGGAACATTTCTTGATCCTCCTAGTGATTGGTGGGTTCTTCACCTCTTTCTCAAATGATATATTATTGTGCTCATCTATTCACCTGTTATATATCCTTCCACTTAAGTATAAGCCCCCAAGGACAGGGACTGGCTTTTATTTTATCTCATCATCCCTGGCACCCAGGGATGTGTCCTTAGCACATAGCATGTGTTTGTTGGATTGGACTGGATTGTTGGGTAAAAGTTGGTGTCATCATTTTTTTTTAATGCTATATATATATATTTTTTACCACTAAATTTCCTTTTTTTCTCTCTTTTTAATTAAGAGGTAGGGGGTAGTAGGAAGGAAGGAGTGAGAAAAAGCCTAACTGAGAGTATCAGAATTACTGGGTGTGATCATTTCTATCAATATTTATCTCAAGAAATCAACCTTTCTCAAAACCTACTACTTTCAGTATCTTCTGAGATTCTGATGATAATTGAGAAATTCTCTCCTCTCCCACTACTCAAAGAATACTCCCAGGGTTAGTTTCCTGTACAGACTTTATAGAGGGATATTCCCTGTTTAGAAATATGTAGTCCCTTCCCCCTCTTTTCTTAAAACAATCTATACAAATAATTTTCTTGGTTCATATTTTATTAAAATAAAAAAATTATTATAAATTTAATAACATTCAAATGATAAATATGCCACAAAGAACAAAATAAGAGAGAATTGCTGTACAGCATTCACCAGGATGTCACAAGAGAGGGAAGGGACATATATATGATTTAAATCTGACTTCCTCATTTTACAGGAACTTTGGCCCATAGAAATGAAAGGACCCAGTGATAGAATGAGATGTGAAGGGAGGTTTTCTGCCTTTAGTCCTCCAAATTTCCACTGTCACCCTACCTCCCAAAGTTGAAGTGGAAATGGCCTCAGCATCCCTGTGGGCATTAGGTACCAGGGACCAGGGCGAGAGAGAAAGGTGTGGGCTTGTAATGTCCGTTGTTATGGGCTCTAGTGGGGGGTTCCAGAGGGGCCTTGACTGTCAGGCATCCCATTGGGCCACAGGAACCTCCTTAACCTTTGAGGCATGGAAGGCCAATGCTGGAGGGTCAGAGGAACAAGGGCACTCCATATTTGACTGCTAGGAAATCTTTCCATGTTCAATCCATGAGGGTCTTTGTGGAACCTGACCCTACCTGATGGTGGTGGTGGTAGGGGCATCCTATCCAGTATTGCCATAAGTACATAACCCTCATCCCTCTCCAATTCTGGCAGAGAATCCCAGCCTTTTCTTCCTGTAGGTGGGGTAGGATGGTTGGGCTCTGCTGAGGCCAGAGGAGACAGATAGCAGCAGTCAGATGGGGGTGGAGAGGCAGGGAGGTTTGGGGCCTTGGTGGTCTTCCAGCAAAGAATGGATGATCAAATATTGGGCCTGTCGAAGAATGTATTCAGGTTTAGGTAGGAGCCGTTCCAGACAGCCTCTGAGGTCCTTCCAGCTTAGCACAAGGTCTGACGTATAGTAAACGCTTAATGAATTCATGCTGACTGACTGACTGAGCTCTTGGGACTGGGCATCACCTTTTTTTTTAAACTCAGCCCCCACTTGTTGCAATTTCTGTCTTCTTGAGCTTGTCTTTTAACCCACTTAACTACCACAATGTAAAAGTAAACAGCAGTGAAGGAAAAAGGGAGGAGCAGGGAAGGATGAGGGGCAGAGGGGCAGAATTTCCAAGTGGCACAAATATCTTCCCTTGGCCAAGCTCCAGTTCCCATAGATTCACACTGTCTTACTGAGCAACTGTCCTGTGACCGTGCAAAGTCAGTGACATCTAGTCTGGGTGCATTTGCAGCTTTGATTGGCTCTCTTCGTTTCTCTGAAAATGGATTCATATATTTATTTCTGCTTTTTATTTTGGGTAAGGAGGATGCTGAACAGAGATTTGCACTAATATAGCACTGGCTTAGTTTTAGAATAAGTAACGGTTTTCTTTTCACACCTGTACTTTGCCCATTAGTTTGTTAATGGGATGCCCATGTTAGTTGTATTTGTTTGATAGATTTAGAGATGGAGAGGACTTTCCAGACCATCATCTACTCTATTTCCTTCATTTTTTGCCTTTCCTTCTACCAAGAGGTCACCAGTGCTGTACCAACGTTGGATCTCATTTGATCCACATATACAACCCTAGATGCAATGGAGGGCAGGTATTACAATCCCTGATTTTTAGAGGGGAAACTGAGGCTTACAGAGGATGTCACTTGCTCAAGATCATGTAGCTAGTTAGAGACAGAGTTGAGACTAGAACTTGGATTTTCTCTTAGTGCTCTTTCCTTTGTACTGGCCATCCCTCATGATTGGAATACATTCTCTCTTTATCTCCTTCTATTATAACCTCTTGTTTCCTTCAAAACTTATCTCAGGTGCCACCTTCTCCATGAGAACTTCACTAATTTCACTCCTTCCCCTGTTACTAGAGCAGTGGTTCTCAACCTGTGGATCATGACCCCTTTGGGGGTCGCCTAAGACCATCAGAAAACACATATTTCCTATGGTCTTAGGAACCGAGACGCCACTCCTCTATCTGTCTCCACGCGGATCCACCCACATGCAGATATGCCCACATACTAGTATTAAAGGGTCGTGGCATTAGGAAGGTTGAGAACCACTGTACTAGAGCCTTCTGAATTCCAAATTTATCTTATATTTTTATTGTCTGTATTTTGTAAGTGCATGTTATCTTCCCTGATTAAATGTAAGTTCCTGGGAGGCAGGCATGATCTCCTTTTTGACTCTAGATCCCAAGAACCTAGTACAGTGCTTGGCTCATAATAGGTATTTAATAAAATGGTGCTCGATTGATGGATTTCCACTATACCATGCTGCTTTCAAAATGGGTCTGCTCCTTCTTGACTTTGCTACGGGCTACTGTTATTTCGGTTTTGTAACTGATGGAAGGAGAATGCAATCTTGTAGCATAACTGGCTTTCTCCATTATCTCCTCTCTCTCAAGAAGAGTTTTTAACAACCAGACAGCCTTCTAAAAATTAGCACTCAGAACTGTATTACTTCTCCTCTTCCAGCCCTCCAAAGGGCCATCTTTCTCACTGGCAGATGTCTGTTCCAAGCTGGGCATCCTCGCACAAACAGTGAAGCTGATGTTGCTTTGTTCATTTCTAGACACATTTGAAATACGGCGCACTAATATAGCAGTATGGTGGCCAAGGTGAGACAGCCTAATAATGAGACCTTTCTGGGAGGGGAGATCTGAGAATCAACTCGTGCCCTAATGCTGCATCCTAACAATGTTGCAGTGTGTGAAGGAGAGCCTAAGAAAACCAGGGAATGGAAGGTCCTTTTGGGAAGTTAATGGAAGGTAGGGGACACACACACACACATACATGTTTATGTAGATGTATATGTATACACATATATTTAGAAAGATAGGCTGTGTGTGTGTGTGTGTGTGTGTGTGTGTGTGTGTGTGTAAAGACAGGCCAGTCATACTGCATGAAAGGGGGAATAAACAAAAGGCTTGAATTTTCCATTAGTTCCCCAAGATATACAAATGCTTAGAAGGCTCGTAACCCATAGGCTGCGAGGATCTTTGGACAAATATGGGCAAGAATAGCATGGGATGAGAAGGCATGCTTGGGTTTTGATTTCTGCCTTGATTTAAGGCAGGGGAACCTGCAGCCTTGAGGCTGCATGTGGCCCTCTAGGTCCTCAAGTACAGCCCTTTAATCTCAAGGACCACACTTAAACATCTAGAGTACCATATGTGGCCTCCAGGCTGCAGATTTCCCACCCCTGCTTTAAAGAATACCTTTGTCCCAGGTCTACTGAAGACCTGAAAAAGTGAAGAGAAGGGCGTCAGGAAAAATGACACAAATTCGTCATAGAATTTAGAAGCAAGCAAATTTGGAAAGCAGATAGACATAGAAAGGGATTAATGAAACAAAAATGTTAAAGAGCATTATGGGTTCGAGAACAATAATATCAGGGCAGTTAGGTGGTGCAGTGAATAGAGCACTTGCCCTGGAGTCAGACACTTACTAGCTGTATGACCTTGGGCAAGTCACTTAATTGTCTTGCCTTTTTCCTCCTCCTCCCAAAAAAAGAACAATAATATCACTGTCTTTTATCTGTTGCAAACTCTTTCAAGGAAGAGAAGTTTATCTTCAAGTCTACCGTTGTTGTTGACTTGTCCAGACCGGTGTATTGGGCCTTAATGGCAGAGTCACAGTATGGGTCAATGGAATTCCTGTTCCACAGGCCCCACATAGGTCCAGTCTCCCTGAGCCTTTTTTATTTTGTTTTGTTTTCATGGCAAAATGCATTTTTGGAGATGGCTGCCAGGAAGCTATTATTTGGAGGCAGTCAGAATTTGGGCAGCCAGGTGGCACAGTGGATAGATCACTGGTCTGGAGTCTGGAACTGTTGAGTTCACATTTGTCCTTAGATACTTCCCAGCTATGTGACCTTGGGCAAGTCATTGAATGCTGTTTGTGTCAGTTTTCTCATCTGTAAAATGAGCTGGAGAAGGAAATGACAAATCACTCCTGTAACTTTTCCAAGAGTACCCCAGATGGGGTCATGAAGAGTCAGACCCTATTGAAATGTCTGAACAACAGGAGTTTGAGCCGTTCCTTTTCATTTTGGTTGAGTGATCTGGTGGAAAGGGTCCTAAACCAGGAGTCCAGAACTCTGGGTTTTAGTACTAGCTTTGGAGTCTGAGGACCTGGATGAAAATCCCTGATCTGCCACTTACATCAGCGTGTGATTGTGGGTAACAATGGACTTCCCTTTTTTCTTGTCTGGGAAATGAGAGGATTGAACCAGATGATCTTCAGCGCCAAATCTTTGTATGGTCCTAGGAATCTGGAGCATGTTCGAAGGATACTTAGTTTGGCAATGAATTAAATCAAGATGAGTCATTCAGTGAAGAAAGTTGGAATAACTTTGTAACCCCTATTTTGGCCATATTATGAGAAGACAAGATTCATTAAAAAAGATCCTGGTGTTGGGAAAGATTGAAGGCAAAAGGAAAAAGAGACAGCAAGGGATGAGATGGATAATGTCATGGAAGCAACGAATATGGTCTTGGACAGGCATTGGGACATAGTGGAGGATAGAAGGGCCTGGCAGGCTGTGGTTCATGGGGCCACAAAGAGTCGGACCCAACTGAACAACAACTTTTAGCTAAGCAGGCTGGAATAACTGTGTGACCCGTTACTGTAAAGACAAGGGTAGATAGGGAATGGTACCCTAGAATACAGTGAGCAAAAGACGGGAGAAGAATGAATTTCTTTCAAAATGGGGTTGAAAAATGGGTATGTTTACCTTATTGTAGACTTGATTGTGACTGACTGGGTGCTATTAAGTGTTCCTGAGGGGCATCCAAATGTCACCAAGCACACACTTGTATCTGTTTTCCATTCAGGACACCCCTTTTTACACAATGCCAAAAGAGAGATTAATGCCATTCATCCTGCCCCTTTGCCAAATCCAAAGAATGATATATTGAGTAACCATCATCAGAACAATCCCCTTGCCCACTCTTGTTTAACCCTTTGTAGACTGGGTTTATTTCATCTTCCAGTTTTCATTTGGATGGGAAAATGGAAAAATGGCAGCCTGTTAAAAATGCCATTCAGCAAGCCTGGATGTAACCAGCTCTCCCAATGGAAGATGTCAAGGTGTGCCAATAGAATATAAGACTGGGCTTTTGTTTTTCATCTTTGGCTCTCTCAGTGTGTGCTCTGAGTCACAGAACCATGGAATTCTAGAGCTCAAAGAGACTTACAAGGGACTTGAGATCTTCAAATTGGTTTTTGTTCTCCTTAGGAACTGCCTTGGTCTTAGGCTGTGATGTTGCGTAGGCTTATCTAGAGCTTTGTACTTTCAAAGGACATTAAACCACAGAAGATTACTAAGACATCTTTACAGACATCATCCACCCAGTTCCTTGGTTGCTGCCAGCCAGTCAATTAGAAGTATTTAGTAAGTACCTACTATGCACCAGGCATTGTGTTAAGTGCTGAGTATGCAAAAAAAAAAGGCTAAAGACAGTCCCTGCACTCAAGGAACTTCTGTCTAACATACAAATAACTATGTATAAGTAAGATCTATACAGGAAAAATTGGAGATAAGCCCCAGAGGAAAGGCACCAGCATTAAGGGGGATTGGCAAAGGCTTCCTGTTGAAGGTGAGATTTTGGCTGAGATTTGAAAGGGTTGTCTGTGGTCAAAAGTCAAACCACGTGTGATATGTGTGTGTGTTGTAAGAGCGTGGATTTAGAGTTTGAAGGGTCCTTAGAGGTCACCTAATTCAGTCTTCTCATTTTACGGATGAGCTTGTGAATACATTAAGGGACTTGCTCTGGGTCATGTGTCCAGTGTATGAGGAAGGACTTGAACACAGGTATTTCTAACTCTTAAGTCTAGCGCTCTCTGTTTCCTCTCTACTAGGTCATACAGATCTTCCCAAGTTTCATGGTATTCTTCATATTTGACATTTATCATTGATAGCTTTTACTCTGAGAGGCACTGTGGTGTCGTGTATAGAAAGCAGGCCTCAAGTCAGAATGACCTGCCTGGTTCAAGCCCTATCTCTGACACACTCTGCTATGTGACCCTGGACAAGTCACAGCTGTCTAAGACTTCAAGCTTCAGAGATGGTGCCATCCTACATTGGTAGAAGGAGTTTCCTTACCTGGGAGTTCCTTTTGCCAGTTAAATCACAGGTCTGGTTCTTGACTGTTGCGTAATAATGTCTAATTTCTGCCAGGTCTTTGTTATCACAAAAAATGCTAGAAGTATTTTTGTGTGTGTGGGACTTTTCCGTCTGTTGTTGGCTTCCTTGATGTCTGAGTTGAGATTTGAACTTGGGTCTTCTTAACAAGTCCAACATTCTATCGGCTGTGCCAACTCACTGCCTCCTTGATCTAAAATGAGAAGGTACTTAGAGATTTAAGTCCAACTTCATTTTACAGATGAGGAAATTGAAACAGAAGGGCTAAGTAACTTAGCCATGGTAGTGTCAGTTAGTATCTGAGGCTGGATTTGAACCCTGGTCTCCCTCACTCTAAGTCAGGCACTTTATCTACTACACCACATTGCCTCATTCATGCCCATCACTGATCTGGTCAAAAAGGCCTGTTTGCATTTCCTTGGGCTCCACTTCAAAGCTTTCTTGGAAACTGTCACCAACATCACCAAGCCCTCTTTTTATTCCGGGCTGGACATGTAAGTCATGTAGGAATTGGACCCGGTTGAGTGTTTTCATTAGTTTAGGCTCAATCTCTGTCAAAACTGTGGAGCTGAAGGATCACCCCAGTGGGCAGCTTTGGTCTCCTTGTTCTGCTCTGCCCTAGGGCTCGGTCATCATGTTGGGAAGATCAGGCCCGAGCCTTGAATAGTTTGTTTTATTACTGAATGCCTATATCATGGAGAGACTTTTGAGAAGCTTAAAAAAAAGGGGAAAAGCCCCTTTCCTTGTTAGAATAGCAGCTTGGAGGCTCAGCTTGTCTTTGACTTCCCCAGTGGTGTTTTAAGATCTGCTGTAAACTCACTGTGGTTTTCCTTTGGGCATCATGCTTGTTTAATTTGGCTCCATTATATCTGTAATTGCCACATTTTAATAATTGGCCAATATTCTTGTCAGCAATTTGCTAGTCTATTTTCAGTGGAATGCTTTGCCTTTCATTTCATAGTTCAGACCTGGGCTAAATCTCTGGTTAATACTAGGCTGACCAATGAGTCAAACCAACAGTGTGCACTGCTATGGTATATTGGTACAATGGAGGCATCCCTAGATGACTTGTATTGTTCTTAAGATGCATCTTAAGTATCTTCTATATGAAGCTTTTCCTGATACCCCCAACTCCTGGTGCTCTCCCTCCCAAAATACCATGTGTCTAAATACTTTGTGTGTATCTATCTATCTATATACATATATTTATTTGTTAGCTTCGTATCTATTTTATGTATATTTTTATAGAGTCGTCTCCACCATTAGACTTCGAATAGGGATTAATTCATTCTTTGTACCAGTCTGCTAGTGTCTGGCACGTAGTGGACTTTTCATGAATACTTGTTGATTGAGTGGCCTCTTAAATATTCCTAGTCATCTTGGGTCACTTTATATATCATGGAAAATTCTTTTGGTGGCCAACCTTTTTTTCTGGAGATATATTCTCCTCCCATGCCCCCTTTTTTTTGTCTCAACTTGGGATTTCATTGGTGTAGAAATTCTCTCCATTCATGCTGATCAGCAGTCCTTTGTAACAGAGACTTGGAGGGATGCATGGGGAACTGGGAAGGATTTATGGGAGAGCAAGGATAAGAGGTGAGAAGGCTGAGAAGGCATGGATGGGGTTCCAGTCTGTACAGTTGACGTTGATCTATTAATCAGTACTCTTTGAATCTTGTCATTTAATCTGAAATAAATCCACATAGCTGGTATCTCTCTCTGTTGTTCCCAAGGATAGAATAAGAGAAATGGACCAACATCATATCATAGATGTAGGAGTGGAAGGAACATCAGAGAAAATCCAGGTCAACTCCTTCATTTTACCGGGAGTGTTTTTGCCTTTTTTGGTATCTCCAACATGCTTAGCCTATTGGCTACCTATTGGTTATTGAGAGTGGCTTTTAATTTCAAAGATCATGTGATTTGTCTATTTATATTTTCAGAGATTATCTATACTTTTATTAAGGGTGTAGTGAAGTGGGGGAGAAAGCTTACTGCCTGGCAAATAGTAGGTGTCTAATAAGTGCTTGTTAACTTGGCTTGATTTGACTAGAAGTGTGAGCACTGGAATCCCTAAGTCTTAACTCTGGTTCTCTTTCTTTCTTTTTTTTTTTTTGTTGAAATTTTTTAAATTAATTGATTTGTTTATTTGCTTTTAGTTTACAAGATTCAGTTCCACAATCTCTTGAGTTTCAAATTTTCTCCCCTCCCTCTCCCCGTCCCCCCATGGTGGCGTGCAGTCAAGTATAGGATCTGCAAATACTTTCACATTGGACATT
>JAQQSU010015641.1:0-11124 GCA_028627135.1 Pseudochirops cupreus
ATATATACATTTGTATTCCCTTCACCTATCCTCATACTGAGAAAAGTTTCATAAGTTACAATTGTCACTTTTCCATGTTGGCATGTAAATAGTTCAACTTTGATAAGTTCCTTATGATTTCTTTTCCATATTTATCTTCTCATGCTTCTTGTGTTGGAGTGTCAAACTTTCTTTTCAGTTCTGGTTTTTTCAGTAAGAATGTTTGAAAGTCCTCCACCTCACTGAATGACCATATTTTCCCCTGGAACACTATACTCAATTTTGCTGGGTAGGTGATTCTTGGTTTTAATCCAAGCTCCCTTGATCTCCGGAATATCATATTCCAGGCCCTTTGATCCCTTAGTGTAGAAGCTGCTAGATCCCGTGTTATCCTGATTGTGTTTCCACAGTAATCAAATTGTTTCTTCTGATCTTCTCAAATTGTCCCAGGAGGACTCTGGTTATGCTCCTGTTCTTATTGATCTCCACCCATACTCTATTCGCCCTTAGATGCTATTTTAACTTTTTTGTGGGGGAAAATTTTGGGAGCTTGGAATTTTCTGACCTACTCGGCCATCTTCCCACCATTCTCTTCCTTTTTCCTCTTCTAAAATGAGGGAGTTGGACTGACCAATCTCTGAGGTCCCTCCCAAACTCTAAATCTTTGATCTTTGAAATAGGATTATATATTACTGAGCATTATTTTTGGAGGAAATTTTAGCTCAAAGATAAATATGTAAATATTCACCAAAAATTCAAAATTAGCTTAACCAAAAGACTACTTCTGATGGGAAATAGTTTTAATAAATCCTGGTAGTTCTCTGGCTACCACAGTTTCTGGGCACTTTCAGAAGTATAATGTAATCTAGATAGCACCTGCCTAGAAGCAAATATGCTGCAATAGAAAAGTGTGTGTGCGTGTGTGTGTGTGTCTGTGTGTGTGTATGTGTGTATGTAGGCAGATAGATGAAAAGAAAAAAATACACTGCCTCTGACAGTAGTAAAAACTACCCTTCAGCCTCCAGACAGTATAATAAGCCCCTTGAAGAAATTTGATGAATGAATTGAGAAGTTGGTGGGGCTTTCTAACCAAACTCAGATCATCTCTAAAATTTCAGCCTCAACACTTTACCTCCAATCATTGCGGAGGTACGTTCCCTTCTCAAATCTGAATGGGAAATAATGTCATTCATGACTGAAGACAGCCCCCTACTGGAAGAATTTGAGAAGTCCACTGCCAAACTCCTGCACACTCTTGAAAACCCATTGTGATGTGTCTGAGAGGGGCAGAGATCCTATACGGAATTATCACAGCATGTTTAGAAGTAAGGGACATTGGATGTTATTTAGTCAATCAGATTCCTTCATTTTTACATATAAGAAACTGATACCAAGAGGGGCAAGTGTCTTGCCCAGGGTCACACAAGTAGCAAGTGGTCAAACCAATATTCAAACCCAGGTTCCCTGACTCCTATACAACACTTTCTACTCTACAAGTTTTGAAATTCTAGTGTCTTTTGAATTGTGAATCAAGATTGATAGTATCTAGAGGTTGGAAGTTGAAAAATAATTCTCCAGAATCTCTGTCAGGATGTCTATAAATTAATAAGTTTATTTAATAAATCCATACATACTCCTGACATTGAGGTGCTGTCAAAAAACTAGTCCCAAGATATATAAAATTTGCCATGCGGGTTATTGATAGTAGAGTTAGCACTGGAATTCAGTGTAAAGAATTTGAATACATTTGAAAGAGACAAAGAGTTATTAGTGAGAATTACTCTATGTCAGAGCAATATTGGGATTCAGGAACCCAATATGTGCAATTTATGCATAAGGGTGTGTGCAAGGCTAGATCTATGGTCCCAGGTCAAAGTGTGCTGGGATTTGGGATAAAATTAAGAGCAAGAGGGGGTCTGTGTCGTGCTCTGTGTTCTAATAGTTCCTTTATACAATACTAGCACTGAAGAGTTCTGATTAAGAATCTAGTCAAATTCTATCTTGTATACATAAAAAGCAAATTTATGAGTTCCTTATGGTCAGCACAAGGAAAGAGAGAGTGCCAAAGATGTGCACAAGGGGACACAGAGCAAGAGGTATGAGAGCAATGTAACTTCAAGTGAAACTTCCTAACAAAGGCTCAACTTGGAATGAGGCAATATCAAAGGAATGAATTATAAACCCCGATCTTGATATGTTTATGAGCATCATATAATCCTAATAAAGTTTATCCTCTCCATTGATAGCTCCTCCTTCCAATTCAAGGGACCTGATTTGCTTGCCTTGTACATGTGAACAATGAAAAAAATCACCTCCAACCCCTCAAAACCCTAAAGGGGCTTTATAAACAGTCCCTTTACTGGCAAGAGAGCTGATAAAAAGTATAATTTTCCCAGCTATAGCATGAGCAGTGGCCACACCCCAGTAAAACCATCTAGGCAGACAAGCTAAACCAGGTTGAGGGTAGCTGACAGGTCTCAAACCTTTTGGTGAGTAAGAGAGATGTCTACTTCATGCATGTGAAGACTTTCTCTGGCAGAATGGGAAGATGACATCAACTTGTTCCAACAGCCATGAAGCAAGTGCTGCGGAGTGCAACCCTGACCATCACCAGTCATCTTGACTTTTGTCCTGCCACTGGACTTAGATGACTCAGGAAGAGAAAGTGAGGCAGATGACTTTGTGCAACTCTGCCTTACTCAAATCCAATTCACAAACATTCATTGCTCCTCTTTGAAAATGAAGGACAAAAAACCACAAGTTTTTCCCAACAGGAAGAAAGGACCAAAGGATAATAGGTTACAGAAATAATAAGGGACAGAGAAGGCCTTGGAACTTTTGATTCCTATAGATAGGAAAGATAGCCAGTTAAATTCAAGTGAAGGATATTGCTGCCTCAAAGTTAATAAAATCATGTGCAGTTGGAAATTGGCTGACTCACTGAACTGCTTAAGGAGTAATCTGCATGGATAGATTTCTAAGTTTTCTCTGATTATCATTGCTGCTAAGTCCTGGTAAATTTATTCCTCTTTTTCTCTTCTTTTCCCTCCCCTGCCTCATTGCTGTCCAAAGAAAAATGGTATCACTCTCTCTCTCCCTCTCTCCCTTTCATCCCTCCTTTCCTCTCTTCCTCTCTCTCTCTCTCTCTCTCTCTCTCTCTCTCTCTCTCTCTCACACACGCACACACACACACACACACACACACACACACACACACACACACACACACAAACACACAGGTTTTACCTGTAAAAAAAGACAGGATCTTAGCTGACAATTCCCACCCACAAAATACGCATATATTATCCATCATTCCTAGTTTTATTAACAGAATTTATAAAGCACTTTAAAGTTTACAAATCATTTTACATATGTTATCTTATTTAATCTTCACAGCAACCCTGGGAGGCAAATGCTATTATACCTGTTTTATAGATGAGAAAACTTATGGGAACAAAAAGAACAAATCTAATCTTTCCACATGATGTCCCTTAAACTACTTGAAGATAGTTCTCATTTCCTTTTAAGTCTTCACAGCCACAGTTCCTTCAACCAATCTTAATGGTATGGTCTAGTCTCCTCCAGTTCTCTCCTAGTCCTAGTTCTCTAGACCTACTCTCTTTTTATCAATACCATTCCTAGCATGTGATGCTCAAAACTAATTCAATACCACAACTGCAGTCGGACAAACAGAACCTAGCAGGACTACCACATCTCTTTTTCTGGACACAATGATTCTATTCTTCTATAAAATTTAGTTATAAATTCCTTACATGGCATAGAGCTGATTCTATGTGTTAAAGGTTGTATCAGCTGAGTGGAAACTTTAGCAGGTTCTATGACATTGGAAAGGCTCCAAATGTAGTTCTAGCAATAAGCCATCTGCTTTTCCAAGTAGCAGCCTGGCTAAGTACAAAGGGAGTTGTTTCCAGTAAGTTGGACTCTTAGCAATGAATTCATTGTCTGTGTCAACCCATGCAACCAAGACAAATACAAAATGTCCCTAATTCTTGTGCAATCACTTTTTGCTTCTTCAGTAATGGTAGCAAAGTGGCAGATAGAGGAGCCAAGGGCACTAAAACTCACCCAGTTTTAGATAAATATTAACTTAGCATTCTGTTGGTACTCTAAATGTGGTTCAAAAGCCAATAGATATACAATTCAGGGAACTGAATCAATCTTGATCTTGAATAAATTAAAACAGAAAAGAAAAGGAAATGACAGATAAATGGAAGAATTTATGGAAGAAACCTAACATGGTACCCAGGAAGGAGAAAGTAGACTTCATGGAGTTCATTTGATTGTGTTCAAAAGCAATAATAAACATTATTTCAATGTACATTTGGTTATCTCTAAATTCAGTGTTTAAAATAAACACTTCCAAAACAACTGCTATGAAAATCATTGCTGCTTATAAGCCATCTATCACAGAAGATAAGGAGAAAGAAAAATTCTTAAAAAAGAATTCAATGGTACCTTCAAAATTAAATCTATATAAACTTTAAGTCATTTTATTATAAAGTCATTTATTATAAGAATGAACAAAAAGTATATTAGAAAACATTTTATTATAAAGTCATTTATTATAAGAATGAACAAAAAGTATATTAGAAAACATCATTTAAGTAAGAGATGAGAAAAGGCCAATGGTTTCTAGACTACACAGAAAATCTACACCTCTATATCACTGATACTTTCTTTAAAAATTAAAAAAAGAAATTAGAAAGTCCTAGACATAGCAATTCCAAAATATCATAGAAAATAGTAGTAATTCTACTTAAACAGACAGATAATTATTAGATACTGAGAGTCATTCTTCAACCAGGAATCTGTGTCTCACCGCTGACTTGTTAGAGTGAAAATCAAAATCAATACCAAACTACCAAAAACATAAATAAATAAAAGAAGTTATGTGTTAAGTTGAGGTGACTCAGACCTGTGCTATTTAAACAAGCTGTCGGTAACCAAAAAGGGCTTGGGGGGGTGGGGTGGGGAGGAGTAGAAAAAAAGAATAAATGTACATAACTATCACCATTTCCTAATGAAGTTTAATCAATGTAAATCAATTTCCGTAATAAAGAGACAAAAAGAGCCTAGAAACCACCAGAGCCAGAAAATATTCAATCGCTTTCCCAAGAGGATGGTATAGCATCCAAGAAGAACCGTTTAGAATACAAATTCATGTCTACAACGTTTTGGATTAGGATACTAGAAGATTATGAGCAGTAACACTCATAAAACAATAAGAATTAGTGAAGGGGAAAAGAAGTTAAAAGAAATTATGGCAAAAGATTCAACTTAGCAATGTCATTACAAGGGTATTAAAGATGAAACTGGAGAGGAAATAATAGGAAAAATTGAAAATTTCTGTAAAGTTTTTTGTGAGAAAATTTTTATCCCTATGAAAGTGGGACTAGCACATTTTTTATTCTATTTTTTTAATTTTTTTGTTCTAATACTGTAGTCCTTACTGTTCTACAGGAAGAGGTGGAAATGGCACTAAAGAAACAAGTGTGAGAACAACAACTGGACTAGATAAAATATATTCAAAAGAGGTCCATGCTGGTAGTGGCACAATTTTGAAGGCATTGAGGTACTGATTCTCACTATGTCTAAATGACGGGAGAATAGAAGGACTTCAGAATAGTTTGTTACCAAAAATGATGTCTGGAGGAAAGTTATCCACCTAGAACCCAATATATCCTTGCTGTGTTGGTAAATTAAAATAAATAAAAGATACTTATAGATGTGAATAATTCCATGCTGAAGTGAACACAGCAATTTTTACTCAAGAAAAGACATTAGAGTAAGGATAGACAACCACTCTTATCTTTGCAAAGTCTGATCAGGGCTCACTACAAGTCATCAACAATATCAACCATTGATTTCTGTGTAATTCTTATGCATGTCTTTCCACAAATTCTAGGTCTCCACAGAAATTAGTAAAGGGGCTCTAATATGACTAAGAAGTACCAGATTTGGGATGGCTAGGTGGTGCAGTGAATAGAGTTCTGGCACTGGAGTCAGGAGGACCTGAGCTCAAATCTGGCCTCAGACACTTAACGCTTACTAGCTGTGTGACCTTGGGCAAGTCACTTAACCTCAATTGCCCTGCCCTTCTTCCTCCAAAAAGCAAAAAAAAAAAAAAAGAAAAGAAAAGAAATTTAAAATAACACCTCAAAATGAACTTTGTGTGGCAGAAATAATTAAAAGTCAGGGTAAAGCAGTTGTCTAGCCTAAGACAACTTGGGAGGATATAAGGAAAGACCTGACCTCCCAGCATGATAGTCTGGACTGATTGAAGTACATATATTTCCAGATAGATACCTCTAAATTAACAAACAATGAGCCCTGGGGACAGCTGTGTTGGTCTACAGCCTCAGCTTCAGGAACTTTTACCCCATAGAGAGTATGAGGATCAGACAATTGATAAGGGAAGATTTTTCAGGCCCCTCCACTGGTGCTGGACATGGCGCCCAGAGTGCTAACCAAATGTAATCCCAGGCTATGGTTGAAGGTAAGGAGGAGTAAGAACACCAGTAAGTGTGGTCACAGAGGGGCAGGGGCACTGGCTGTGGGCACTCATGTGAGAGCTGAGTCTCTGTTTTGGGTTCCATGTTAGAGGAGTTAGCTAAAATTTGCAGCCACAAAAAGAACCACAGGGAGTAAACATGTTTACTGGGAACTCTGGCTGTGGCTCAGGAGAGAAGTACCTGTGGTCAGGCCCCCAGATAGTGCTAAGAAAGCAACAGTATGAAAAAATCTGAAGCCTAAGAAATTATTTTCCACACCTCAGAACTAGAACCCAACTTGAACATAAAGTTAACAAGCAAGAAATAAGCCACTAAAGAAAAAAAAAAGTAAGCAAAATAGGAAAAAAAAATGACCATAGAAGGCTTCCTTGGTGATAGAGAAGATTTGGACTGAAACTCAGAAGAAGATGGTGAAGTTAAAATAGCTACTTCTACTTCAAAGAATAATGTAAAATGATCACAAACCCAAAAAGAGTTCTTGGAAGAGTTTAAAAGAGACTTTAAAAATCAAATAAGAGATGGTGAGTAAACATTAAGAAAAAAATAAGAGTAATGCAAAAAAATCAAGAAAATTATGAAAAGAAAGTCAACTATATAACTATATGTATATATATACACTATATATACTATATACTATATATATTATAACTATATGTATATGTGTGTATGTATATATATAGAGAGAGAGAGAGAGAGAGAAAGAGTGAGAGAGAGAGAGAGAGAGAGCAAGAGAGCAGACCAACAAATTATGTATGAAATTTAAAAAAAAAACTAGAAAAAGAAGAAATTAAAATTCCCCAATGGAATACCAAATTGGAAATCCTAAAAATTAAAGTAAGATTAATAAAATTGAATGTAAGAAAACCATTGAATTAATAAATAAAACTATGAGTTGGCTTTATGGGTGGGGGAACCCAATAATACTGATTTTAAAAATTGGTTAATAGGATTTTTTTAAAAAGAGAGAAGAATCAAATCACTAGTATCAAAAATGAAAAAGGTGAATATACCACTAACAAAGAAATTGAAGACAGCAGAGAAAAGACTATGACTCATCTGAACTCTCCCCAAAACCCCTCTGACCACCTTCAAATAATGCCATAAAACAATTCTTGTAGCAACAGAACCCACAAAAGGACAGGGTGCAATAATTTTCCAGCCAAAAACAACTTAGAAGATCAATAGGAAAGATTTGTCACACTTTGGTAAGAGTGGAGCACAGTGCAGCACACAGGTCATGCCAACACAGACCCAGCAAACCAGGAGCAGGCCTTGGGAATCATTGAATCAATAGCAGCAGCTGCTCCCACAGCTCTCAGTCCTCAGATGGCAAACGGACTGAATAACTAATCAGAAGGCAATTACAGGGGTCTCTTTGTCAACACTAAGGCAGAGCTCTGTTGCTTTGTCCTTCTTCAACCTGGGTTGCAGTTCTATGTGGCAGTCCCAAGGAGAGAAGGAATACTAGCACATACTTGGCTTATGGCCAAACACACCTCTCCTTAGATCATACTACCTTGGAAGGTCTGAAAAGTTACAGGTCCCTAGAAGTATCTCTGAAAACAACTGCATAAAACCCTTGAAGCTTAGGACAGTGTGCCCTCCACCCTGGAAGCAGAGTTAAAAGTCAAGAAATAGGCTGGGAAAATTAGCAGACAACAGAAAAAAAATTCTGACCATAGAAAGTTACTATAGTGATGAGAAAGATCAAAACACACACTCAGAGGAAGATAACAAAGTCAAAACTCCTATACCTAAAGCCTCCAAGAAAAATATGAATTGGGCTCAACCATGGAAGAGCTCAAAAAGGATTTTGAAAATCAAGTAAGAGAGGTAGAAGAAAAATTGGGAAGAGAAATGAGAGTGGTGCAAGAAAATCATGAAAAATGAGTCAACTATTTGGTAAAGGAGACACATAAAATCCTGAAGAACATAACACCTTAAAAATAGACTAATCCAATTGGTAAAAGATGTCCAAAAAGCCAACGAGGAGAATACCTAAAAAAGTGTAAGTGGGCAAACGGAAAAGGAGGTCCAAAATCTCATTGAAGAAAATAATTCCTTAAAAATTAGAAGTGAGCAAATGGAAGAGAATGACTTTATGAGAAATCAAGAAACAATAAAACAAAAACAAAACAATGAAAAATAGAAGACAAAGTGAAATATCTTATCACAAAAACAACAGACTGGAAAAAAAAAGATGCAGTACAAATAATTTTAAAATTATTGGACTACCTGAAAGCCATGATCAAAAAAAAGAGCCTAAACATTATCTTTCAAGAAATCACTAAAGAAACTGCCCTAATATTTCAGAAGCAAAGGGTAAAATAGAAATTGAATCTACCAATCACCTCCTAAAAGAGAACCCAAAATGAAATCTCCCAGGAATATTATAGGCAAATTCTAGAGCTCCAGAGGTCAAGGAGAGAATATTGCAGGCAGCCAGAAAGAAACAATTCAAGTATCATGGAGCAACAGTCACAATAACATAAGGTTTATCTGTGTTTACATTAAAGGATCAGAGGACTTGGAATGTCATATTCTGGAGGGCAAAAATGCTAGAATTACAACCACGAATCACCCAGAAAAACTGAGTATAACTCTACAAGAGAAAAAAATGGAAATTCAATGAAATAGAGGACTTTCAAACATTCTTGATGGAAAGAGCAGAGCTGAATAGAAAATGTGACTTCTAAATAAAAGACTCAAGAGAAGCATACAAAAGTGAACAGAAAAGGAAAACTGCTTACATTCCTACATGGGAAGATGATACTTGCAACACATAAGAACTTTCTGCTTATTATTATTTCCCATTAGGAGGAGTGTATGTAGACAGGGGGCACAGGTATGAATTGAATGTGAAGGGAAAATAGCAAAATAAATAAATTTAAGGGGTGAGAGAGGAATGTACTAGAAAAAAAGGAAAAGGGAGAGGTAGAATGGGGTCTTGCCTCACATAAAAGAGGCAAGAAAAAGCTTTTTACAGTGTAGGGGAAGAGAGGGAAGGTAAGGGTGAGTGAGTGAACCTTATTCTCATCAGAATTGTCTCAAAGAGGGAATAACATACACATTCAATTGGGTAGAGAAATCTATCTTATAGGAAAGAAGGGGTGGGAGTGAATGAGAAAAGGGAAGGGTGGTAAAAGGGAAGGCAGATTGGGGGAGGGAGTAGTCAGAAGCAAAACACTTTTGAGGAGAGACAGGGTGAAAGGCAAGAGAAAATAGAATAAATGGGGAACAGCGAGAAGTAAGAAATACAGTTAGCAACAGTAACTGCAAAAAAAATTTTACATTTCTCTGATAAAAGCTTCATTTCTCAAATATATAGAGAACTGAATCAAATTTATAAAAATAAGAGCCATTCCCCAATTGATAAATGGTCAAAAGACATGAACAGTTTTCAGAGGAATTAATCAAAACTATAGATAGCTATGTGAAAAAATGCTCTAACTCACTATTGGTTGGAAAAATGCAAATTAAAACAATTCTGCGGTACTACTTCATGCCTATTGGACATAGCAATACCACTTCTAGGTCTTTATCCCCAAAGAGATAAAAAGCCAAAAATGAAGAGGACCTACATGTATAAAAAATATTTATTACAGCTCTTTTCCAGTGAGAAAGAATTGGAAACTGAAAGGATGCCCATCAGTTTGGGAATGGCTGAACAAATTGTGCTGTGTGATTATGATGGATTACTATGCTGTAAGAAATGACGGGGATGCTCTCAGGAAAATCTGGAAAGACTTGCAAGAACTGATGCAAAGTCAAATGTACTGTGTACAAAGTAACAACAATATTGTAAGATGATCAGCTGTGAATGACTTAGCAATTCTAAGTTATACAGCAATCAAAGACAACACTGACAGACTTATGATGAAAAATACTACCCCTCCCCAGGGAAAGAACTGATGGTGTCTGAATACAGATTGAAGCACACTTTTAAAAAATTTTCTTTACTTTTCTTGAGGTTATTTTCTTTTGGTCTATGTTTTCACAACATAACTAACATGGAGATGTTTTGTATGACTGACTACGCATGTATAACCTGTATTGAATTGCTTGCTTTCTCAATGAGTGGAGGGGGAGGGAGTAAGGAAGAGAGAGAATCTGGAACTCAAAATTTTAAAAACAAATATGGCCCTTTTCGTCCTCAAGTGTGGCAATTTGACTGAATACAAACTTTACAGAACAAATCCCCTTAATAAAAGGATTTGCTCTGTAAAATTTGGACTCAGTCAAAAGGCTACACCAAAGGACCTCATGTGGCCTCATAGATGCAAGTTCCCTACCCTGGGTAGGAACTCTTTTTTTTTTTAATTTTATTTTAGTTTGCATCATTCATTTCCACAAGATTTTGAGTTACATATTTTCTCCCCTTCTTTCCCCTACCCACCACTCCAAAACAGCCATCCCAGTGTGTTCCCCCTCCCCAAGTCTATTCTCTCCTATGTCACTTTTTGGTAGGGCAGGATGGATCTCCCAACCACAGTGCCTGTGTATCACAAATTCCAGTTGGATGTAGTCAATAATAATAATAATAATAATAATTGTATATATATATATAGAGAGAGATAGATATAGATACACATTCATAACATTTGATTATGGA
>JAQQSU010015642.1:0-11124 GCA_028627135.1 Pseudochirops cupreus
CAGTTCTCAACCCATGGGTTATGTTCAATTTGTAACAATGAAAATACATCCTGCATATCGGATATTTACATTATGATTCATAACAGTAGCAAAATTACAGTTATGAAGTAGCAACAAAAATAATTATATGGTTGGGGGTCACCACAACATGAGGAACTACATTAAGGGGTCGCAGCATTAGGAAGGTTGAGAACCACTGTTTTAAATGTACAAAATAAAATACAAGAGACTACAAAGGAAACAAATTCCATTGAAATAGTTAAGAAAATGTTTTTAAAAGGAAGGTCACAGAGCCCAGGTTAGGAATTCCTGGTACAGACATTTTAATCTTTTTTTTTTAACCACAATTCCAAATTGCTTTCCAGCATGGTTGAATCAACTCACAGTTACTTCAAATGTGTATTAAGATATCCACTTTCCCACAACCCACCCAACATTTACCATTCACATCTTTTGTCATTTTTGCCAATTAGCTGAGTTTGTGATGAAACTTCAAAGTCGTTTTAATTTATATTTTTCTTGCATAAAGAGCTGGGGCACCCTGTGCCACTAAGGGGTCCTATCTCTGAGCACATATATACCAAGTTCCATTGCAGGAGAGCTGAGCCTCTAAGACATAGGTGAAGGGGGAGAAATCAGGCTCTTTCTAGTTGTCCCTGTCACATTACATTCCTTGTCATCAACACAGAGTAAAAATCTGATGACAATCATTTAAATCTTAGGTTCACTTTTTGTTCACTTTTTGGTTCACCTCTAGGGTGAACCAAAGGGATTAAAAGAGTCCTTTCCAGAAAGATGATCACAGTATAAAGTAGATCATGCAAAGGACAGCTATTTAGTTCCTCTACCACTAAAGAAGTGCATAAATCAAAGAAGACTCACAAGCAAGAATTGGAAAACATTTAAAATAATACAGTAACTCAAAACTTCTACTACCCCAGTGGTTCTCAACCTTCCTAATGCTGCGACCCTTTAATACTGCATGTGGGCAGACCCACCTGGAGATGGATAGAGGAGCAGTGTCTCAGTTCCTAAGACCATCAGAAATGTGTTTTCTGGCGGTCTTTGGTGACCCCTGTGAAAGGGTTGTTCAACCCCCAAAGGGGTCACAACCCACAGGTTGAGAACCACTGTGTAACTACACTCTTCCAGGGGACAGATTCTTAAAGCATCAAAACTTGAAACATTTTGCAGGGCTGACTGCAAACAGGCATTTCATCTCCACCTAGGCACTACAGAGACTGACCAATTCACTTAATGTCCATTTCCTCCAGCAAGTCAGAGCACAGCACCTTCTGTTTTGAAAACAAAACCCCTGAAATGAGAGGCCTACATCTCTTCAAATTGAGAAGATTCCTTCCAAGACTAGAAATACTCATTTCAGAATTGTTTAATCACATGAGCTTACGAAAAGAAATATACAACAAGTCCTCTTTCTGTATACTTTCTGTTCCCTTGGCTTCTGTGACAATCCCATGCCCTCACTATCTTCTTGTCACTCTCAGGGTACTTCCTAATTATCCTTTATAAAATCACTCTTCCACTGATGCTCCCACACCTTTGTCTTAGGCCATCTTCTCTTGCTAATTTCACTTTGATCTCACCATCTCTCAATCACTCTCTCTCTACAGATATCTCCTAAATTGATATCCCAGGGATGCCTTAACTTTGCATTCAAAACCGAAGTGTTCCCCTAGTCCCCTACCCCTCCCCTCCAAACTTCCTTGTTTCCATTAAGTGCACCATCACCCTCTATCATTTAACTTGCCAAACTTAGAGTCATCCTTGACATTTCCCTTTTTATCACCATTCTTTTCCCTCATAGCCAGCGAGCCGATTGATATTCCTTGTTGACTCAATCACCACAAGTTTCAAATTAGTTCCCTTCTTTTTATTAAGACTATGATCATCCCAGTGTAGTACCTTATCACTTATCACCTCCTAATTATCAACACACTTCCTTCTCTCCAATATAATCACCAAATATATAAATATTCTCCCAAGGCACAGGCCCAATAGTGTCAGTTCCCTACTCAAGGCTTTCTATTGGCCCTAATAAAAAAGACAAACTCCTCAGCCTCGCATTTAAGACCATTTCATCTAACTCCAATCTTGGTTGCCCTCCTTCACGTTCCTTCCCTTACACATTTTGTTCCAATTAAATTGGCCTTCTGCACTCTCTCTCAGGTTGCCCCCTTCCTCCAATCTTAACCTCTACCTGGAACTTATTCCTTTCTTGTCTCTACCTTTCAAAATTCTTATCCTTATTCCTCAAAAAAAATCTAAGTTCTAAGAGAGTAAGGGTTGTTCCTTGTTTATATTTGCACCCCCAACGCCCAGCATGTAAGAAGTACTTTTAAGAAGCTTTGAGTAATGGCTCATTTTCTTTATCTTCCCAGCAACTACAATATGGTTGGCATTTTACACAAGTTTTTCAATTTCATTATATTTTTTAAAAATTTTCTTTCAAAAGAATAATTAAGAGTTGACTGTATCTGCTCTCTCAAGAGAATTAATCATAATGAGCCACCATGAGGGCAATTGGTTGGGTCCTACATATACCTGCCTTTCTAAGTATGGTGAGGCTCAGACCAACCTGGCCCCTCAATGGGTTCTTAAGGCAGGTACCATTGTTAAGCATCTGTGGAAGGCAGTTAATAAGGGTGTAAGATAATAGCTCAACCATTCATTACCTTCTCTCTACTTAACTAACCACCTGTTATACATTTTTAGAAGAAAGAAAACTGATATTTATGACACAATTTTAAGTTTGTAACATACTTTTCATCACTGCATTTGATCTTCAAAATATCTTGAGAAAGAAGTGCTACATATAATATTATCATCATTTTACAGATGAAGAAACTGAGGCTCAGTGTGGTTAGATGGCTTCCTGGTCATTTAATTAGTGTTAGAAACCGTATTAAAACTAAGGCCTTTTGCTACTGAGTCTAGCACATGTTGCTCACTATGCTGCTTCTCTATAGCAAAAAGAAATTCTATGCAATAACATATATACCAGAAATACTATATATGTACTGGGTAGCCATAGCAATACCACTTCTCTGCCAGGAGAATGGAAGGAGGCCATGCAGGTACCCGGGGAACAGTTCAGTGAACAATGAAATGCCTTCAGAATTTGCCCTCTACTGCTAGTCTCATGTCTCTGGCCTAATCCCAATCTCAAGGGTGTATTGAGATCCTTAGTGATCAATGAAAATTTGAAGAAAATTTGAGTTAAACCTTATGAGGAGTTAAGGAAACATTGTCACAATGTAAAGAGGAAGGACAGCAAGGAATAAGTATCTGTTAAGCATCTATAAGGTATTGTGCTAAGCATTTTTTACAAATATTATCTCATTTGATCATCACAAGATCCCTAGGAGGTAGATGCTATTATCACCTCAATTTTACAGATAGGGAAACTGAGACAGGTAGAGGTGAAGTGATTTACCCAGACTCATATAATAAGTGTCAGAGGCTGGATTTGAACTAAAGTCTACCTTACTCTAGCTCCAGCTCTCCACCCACTGCACCAACCAGCTGCCTCTAGAAATAACGGATAATAGAAGTACTGCATGAGGTGCCTCACAAGACTGACACTTAGAGTTATGTCATTTGACCTCCTCAAGTCTTAGTTTCATCCTCTGTCACATGGGAAGATCAGTAAAGTGGGAAGAATCCTGGGCTTGGAGTCCAGCACATCATGGCTCAACTCTCAGTTCTGGTTCAATTCTCGGTCCTGACATTTGCTATGTGTGTGATCTTGGGCAAATCACTTCATCTCCCTGGGCCTCAATTTCTCTACCCGCACAATGAGTGGGCCCTTCCTAGTTCTGACTCTATGGTCCTATGAGATAAAAATGACTGCCCTGATTCCTTCACAGGGCTAAAAAGATCCACTGGGATAACGGGTATAGAAACTATGAAAAACTCTGAAATGGCATCCAAAGGTGAGGAATGAATAGTAACAGTCAGCTCCCAGGCAGGAGGGGTGGCCACTGGAGGCCTGGCACTCCGCCCCAGGAGGCCTTCAGAGGCTGGATGACCACATGTCTGGGATTCTCTTTCAGTTACTGGTGGACAAGACAATACTGAGGTTCCTTCCAGTGCTGAGACTGTGCGGCTCTGGTTCAGCCAGTCTCACAATGGCAACTAATTGCTAGAGCTAAAGTGACTGTCACCAAGTCATCATTTCCACCTCCATGGGATGTCATCTCCAACCCAAGCCTTCCTCTCCACTCCCACTGCTGTCACATTACTGCAGCCCCTCTTGTCTCTAGTCTAGATGCTGCCAGACCCATCCAAGTGATCTCTCTGCCTCATGTCTCCATCTCCAGTCCAGCCTGCATACCACTGACAGCAACTCACCATCTACTGAAGAGTCTACAATATTTCCCTGGCACTTGAGGCTCCCAAAATTTGCTTAGAATCTTTTTTTCTAGCCTTCTTTCTATGACTTCCCTCCAGGAATCCTCGACTCACTCCAAAATGAAATACATGTGCTTCCCAGGAAAAGTATCCAATGCTTTCCATCTCTATGCCTTTGCTCGTGTTGCTGATGGCAGCTGGAATGTCCTTCTACTGCTTGTCCCATTACTCTCTCTCCTTCAAGGCCATTTCAAATGCAACCCCCTTCACGACGCATTCCCTCATCCCCCTGACTAAAAATGGTCTCCTTTGCTCTGAGTCAGTACCCTATATTCTTATTTAATTTTTCTATTCTCCCTTAGAGTCTGTCTTCTGTTCCCTTTTTCTGTTGTCTCCCCCACTAGACTGAAAGCTCCCTGAAGGGAGGGGCCATGTCTAATTCAATGTAGCTGCATCAAGTAGTTCCTGAGTAAAATTGATGTTGTCTACATGTCGGTAACACAGGGATGTTTTCTCTCTGCCACTGCCACCACCCTGCCCCACGGACATCAGTCAGTGAGGGTGAGAGAGGGGAGAGAAAGGGGAGAAGAATTATGTAAAACCTGTGTCTAGAACTTTTAAGTGTTTTACAATTAACATTTTGAAGAGACTACTACTGATCTAATGACAAAAGATTCTCTAGGACTCAGGTTTACTCACATTGAAAAATCTGAATAGTTTTTTTTTCAGGATTTAAAACAGAACATGGTGACAAAAGTGAAGAATAGTGCTGGGAAATCAATAAATGTGTGGTGTGAAAAATCTTTCATACAATTGGGACATTCACACAAGGCTTGTATGATTTCATTTTTAATAGTCAATACCATAAAGCAGTTGGAAACAGGAGGATTATAGCATGAAGTCTGACCTAATCCCCTGCTATGCTGCTAAAGAGTATGTGAAAAAGTCTCTCATTTTGCAGAAGTTCAGAAGGATTATGGGGCTAGTTAATTTAAGTAAAGAAAAAGAGAGAGATAGAGATGGACAGAAAGATAGACATGGAATCACTGGATCCTGATAATGTTGCAAATGCAAAGCACAACTGTCTCCCTTCCTTCCTGGGACAGAAAGCTCCAAACTCCACCACTCAGCTTTGACACTTAATATGTTGTGGCGGATGATTCCTCATTAGTAAAAATATTTTTCCTAGTCCTGGGTGCTATAACTTAGGGTCTGTGTGTGTTAAGCAATAGTGAAATAGAGAGCTGTTTATAACTCCATCCTCCACGGCAATCCTCAATGTGTTGCTGTAGGAAGGAATATAATAATATTCAGAGAAGTAGACTTTGAGAAGACTAAAAAACTGGTTCCCAGTTCAACCTGGAAGACTAAAGTTCCTAAACATAACTAAACAGTAGGTGCTTCGGTTCTGATAAGTCTCCATCCAGGCATATCTGAAGTATTCAAACATGAAACTAAAATATTTATTACTATCATTCTGTATATTGCTGACTTTTGGTTGTCTCCAAGTTCAAATAATCAATGCCTCAAATACTCCTCCCCAGCTTCTGGCAAAGCCCTGAGCTGCCCAGACACAGTTGGAAGGCTCAGAAGAACTGCTCCTCTTACCAGAGAGGGAATATTTGTAGAGACAGGTTCTGATAGAATTTAGAGTGTGATGGGACTGTAGAAATCATCTAAACCCAATTTGCTCATTCCACAGAGGAAAAAACTTAACTACCTGTGTGACCTTGGCCAAGTCAATTTACTTGTGAGTCTCCAGATTCCAGAAGGATTAAGTGGGAAAATCAGAAGTGAGTTCATATCCTCTGACTCCAAATCCTGTATGCCTGTAAAGGCAGAGAAATGATTGGTCTGGATTGTGTTCAGATAGAAATGTGGTATCTGAGATATGGGAAAGAGGTCAAAGAAATGTGAATTTGAATGCTGAGTTGTAGAGGTAGCACAGGAAGTACCCACAGAAAGTTATATTCATCCCCAGGAAGAATCTACAGGAGGACAGGGGAAAGAGTCACACTAGAGGGACTTTTGATCTGCATCAGCAGAGAGAATCCTCACGCCAATCAAAGCACAGATCCTCTTTAGAAATTAGTGGGTCAAAGAATAAATAAGGAGAAATAAATATTAGAGCAAACAAGACATGTCAAAATCCTGGAATGCAGCTATATTAGGGGGAAAATTTCTTTCTAAACACAACTACAGAACAATGAAATAATAACTAATTAATTAATAATAACAGCTAGCATTTATATACTACTTTAAGATCTATAAAGCACTTTACAAAATTATCTCATTTTATCCTCACAACAACCTAGGGTGGTAGGTGCTATTATCTTCATTTTATAGAAACTGAGGCAAAGAGAGGTTAAATGACTTTCCCAGGGTCATAAAGAAAATAAATGACTGAGGCCAAATTTCAACTCAGGTCTTCCTGACTTCAGGTTCAGGCTCTATCTACTTCATCACCTAGCTGTAGAAATGACCAAAGAATTGAGTATGCAAATGAAAGCAAAAACTTCAAAACACAAAAACAGAAATTCCAAAAATCAAAGAGGAGACTATACAAGTAGGGGTGAAACCTTAGGCAAGATTAAAACTTCTCTGGCACTATTTTCTCATCTATAACAGGAAGGTGTTGACTAGTTGATCTCTGAGGTCTCTTTCAACTCGAGCTACATGATCCTATGACAGCAAGTACAGAACACTGTCAGAAGTTATTCTACATTATTACATGCCAATATAACTGAAAAATTGTCATCTTTGAAATGATCCAAAAATAACAAAATCACAAACACGTAAGATACCAGAACAAGAAAAAAAAAATTAAACTTCTCGATATCAGAAAGAGAAACAGAGAAAATGTTAAACGAATTCTAAAAGCTAAAAAGAAATCCCAAATCCTGGAATCAAATGGATTTACCAATTATCTCTATAAATCATTTAAAAAAAATAATTAGCACCTATCCTACATAGTCTTATAGTTTCCAAGTATGATGCAGCTAGGAAGTTGTGAAGAACGACTCTTCTGGGAGATGATCTGCTCAGAAATACTTTCCTTTAGAAAGGAAAAAATGGAGGCCCAGGGAAAAGAAAGTGATTTGTCCAAGGCCACACAAGTGGCACAGCTGGGGTTCATATTCAGTCCAGAGACTCCAAGTTCAGCATTCTTTCCACGGTAACCCATAGAACCTTTTTACTGATAATATCAGAAGAAAGTACCTTACCCAACTCGACTACTAGGACAAATGTAGTCTTGATGGCCAAGCCAACGAGGGATGAAGAAGAAAAACTGCGGGCTAAGATTTTAATAGAATATTAGCAAGATGAATATACTGGAAAAATATCCAGTATAAAAAGAGAGGTGATCTGGACAGAGTGTAGGGCCTGGAGTCAGGAAGACTCATCCTCCTGAGTTCAAATCCAGTCTCAGACACTTACTAGCTATGTGACCATAAACAAGTAACTCACAGTTTGCCTCAGTTTCCTCACCTATAAAATGAAATGGAGAAGGAAATGGCAAGCTACTCTGGCACGTTTTCCAAGAAAACCCCAGGAGAGCTGGGTGGCGCAACACACGTGGTGGAGAGTGAGGGTGGCAAGGAAGCAAGTTGATCCACCAGCCACAAGGGCCATTCCCAGGCTATCACCCCAGGGCTGAGATCTGTCAGAGCTGGGTAAGAGACAAATACAGGGACTATGGCAGTAGCCACAGCTACTCCTGGGACTATCAACTCACCACCTGGAAATTTAAAAAGCACCTATTTGAACTTCGAGGGACCAGGATGGCAGAGTGAACCCTGGCTGCTCCAATCCCCTCCTCTGACCCTGAAAACACAGAAATTATTGCTCCAGAGCAAAATTTTAAAATACTGAAGGCTTGGGAGTCCTAGAGGAAGGGCATGGCTAAAGCCCTGCCTCAAAATGGATTTCAAAAAAAGATTGCAAAGACAAAGACTCTAGAATACAATTATTGTGAGCAGGAGGAACAAAATTCAGAAAGAGACAGCACTGACTGCACACCCACAGCTGAAGCTTCAAGAAGGAATATGAATTGGTCTTAAGCACAGAAAGCTTTCTTAGAAGAGCTCAAGAAGGACTTTGAAAACCAAATTAGAGAGATAGAAGATAAAATGAATAATTCTTTTAAAATCAAAATTGTGAAATTAGAAAAAAACATTACAATGAAGAAAACAGCTCCTTAAAGAGAAAAAAAATGTGTGAAATGGAAAAACATATGGAAAAGGAGCTTCAAAAACTGAGGAAATTAGCTAAAATTAGAATCAACCAAATTGAAGCTAACTACTCTATGAGACACCAAGAATCAGTCAATCAAAACATCAAGAATGAAAAATTAGAAAAGGAGGTAAAATATCCCAAGGGAAAAATAACTGACCTGGAAAACAGATCCAGGAGAGATAAACTAAGAATTATTGGTCTATGAAAAATCATGATAAAAAAAAAAAGATCCTGGAAAACATGTTCCAAGACCTCATCCAGCAAAACTTCCCTGAGATCCTAGAACCAGAGGGTAAAACAGAAATCGAGAGGATCTGGAGGACACCTCTTGAAAGGGATCCCAAATTGAAAACTCTGCAAAATGTTGTAGCCACATTCCAGAACAATCAGGTAAAGGAGAAAATACTGCAAGCAGCCAGAAAGAAACAATTCAAAAACCACGGAACTACAGAAAGGATCACACAGGATCTGGCAGCTTCTACAGTGAAACATTGGAGGGACTGGAATATGATATTTGGCAAGGCAAAAGATCTCGGGTTACAACCAAGGATCAGCTATCCAGTGAAACTGAGAATAATCTTTCAGGCAAGGAGACAGTCATTCAATGATATAAAGGACTTCCAGATCTTCCTAATGAAAAAGCCATAGCTTAATGGAAAATTCAATCTCCAATTGTAATAATCAAGAGAGACATAGAAAGATAAATAGGGAAAAACACACACACACACACACACACACACACAGAGCTTGTTATTTAATAAGAGCAAACTGTTTACATCCCTATATGGGAAGCTGATACCTGGCAATATTGAGAATTATATACTTATCATGACATTTAAAAGGGATATAGATAAATAGATGGGGGGGGGGGTACAAACTAAACAAAATGATGATAAAAAAACCTTATTAAGGGGTGCAAAGGGAATGGAAGAAGAGGAAAGAACAAAGAAGAAAAGGGTAAATTATGCCACACAAAGAGGTATAAAAACATATTATAGTAGAGGGGAAGAAGGGAGCCACACGAACATTATAGGAACTTCATCCTCATTGGTCCTGGTGTAAGTAAGGAAAAACATAATCAGTTATTTATATGACAATGGAGAAGAGACACAAAACCTATTATAATAAAGGGAAAGAGGGGAGGGAGAGGAGCATTTCATGAAATCTATTCTCATCAATCTTGGTTCAAGGAAGAAATAATATACTACAATAAGCATAAAAATCTATCATACCCTACAGGCAGCAGGAGGGGGGAAGGGTGACAAACGGGGGTGGGGGTTAGAAGGGAGAGAAGAAGTAGTAAGAGAGAAGGGTAGGAAAAAGGAGGGAGGATGATAAGAAGGAAATACTGAGGGAGGTGGTAGTCAAAAGGAAAACTCTTAAAAAGGGGAACAGAGAAGAGAAAAAATAAAGCATAAACAAGGGAGGGAATAGGATGGAGGGAAAGACACAGACAGTAATCATAACTGTGAATGTGAATGGGATGAACTCTCCCATAAAACGGAGGTGGATAGCAGAATGGATTAAAAACCATAATCCTACAATATGCTATTTACATGAAACACATCTGGAACAGGGGGATACACACAGGCTAAAGGTAAAAGGCTGGAATAAAATATATTATGCTTCAGCCAAACTAAGAAAAGCAGGGGTAGCCATCCTTATCTCAGACAAAGCAAAAGCAAAAATAGATCCAATTAAAAGAGATAAGGAAGGAAACTATATCCTGATAAAAAGGCACCAACAAAAATAAAGCAATATCAGTACTAAACATTTACGCACTGTGTGGTACAGCAACCAAATTCCTAGAGGAGAAGTTAAGGGAGTTAGAGGAAGAAATAGGTAGCAAAATTATACTAATGGGGGACCACAATCTCCCCCTCTCTGAACTTGATAAATCTAACCTCAAAATAAACAAGAAAGAACATAAGGAGGTAAATAGAATATTAGAGAAGATAGATATGGTAGACCTCTGGAGAAAACTGAATGGGGATAAAAAGGAATATACCTTCTTCTCAGTGGTACATGGCACATACACAAAAATCGACCATGTACTTGGGTATTAAAAACTCACAATTCAGTGCAGAAAGGCAGAAATATTAAATTTGGCCTTCTCAGATCATGATGCAATAAAATTATATGTAATAAATTGCCATGGAAGGACAGACTAAAAACTAATTGGAAACTAAATAACTTAATCATAAAGAATGAGTAGGTTAAACAAGAAATCACAGAAACAATCAGTAACTTAATTCAAGAGAATGATAATAATGAGAGAATATACCAAAACTTGTGAGATGCAGCAAAAGCAGTTCTTAGGGGAAGTTTTATATCCCTGAATGCATGTATAAATAAAATGGAGAATGTGTAGGTCAGTAAACTAGGCATACAACTGAAAAGGCTAGAAAAAAAGAACAAATTGAAAATCCCCAATTAAATACTAAATTAGAAATAATGAAAACCAAGGGAGAGATCAATAAAATTGAATTTAAGAAAACTACTGAATTAATACATAAA
>JAQQSU010015643.1:0-11124 GCA_028627135.1 Pseudochirops cupreus
ACTTTAGTGGGAAGTATCTTTGTGTGCGTTTTGGAGTTCCAGGATTGGTTTAGAGTCCTATTTTATGGGTATTTTTGGGTGGCTATGTGAGAGCTGCGATATGTTGCTGCTTCTACGCCGCCATCTTGGCTCCGCCCCCCCCATAGCATTTCTTTTCATTAATTGCCTTGATATTCTGGTCAAAGTAGAATTATTTATGTTATTTGATTGTAATTGTTAGTCCTTCATTCTTGAAATGGACCAAAATATCAGGAAGGTGATGCCATGACTTGCAAGTGAATTGGATTCAAGTGAGGGAGGACAGTGCAACGTCACCAAGCTCACTTTCTCCTGAAATAAAAATATGGGTATTCTCTATCCAAAAAAGAAAGAACCCGTCAGTCAAGAAATATTTACTACATACCTACTATGTGCCAGATTCTGTAGTAAGTGGTACAAAAAGAGGCAAAAGGCAGTTCCTGCCCTCAAGAAGCTTACAATCTAATAGGAAAACCACAAGCAAACATATAAGTATGAGCAAACTACATAGAAGATAAATAAGAAATGATTAAGAGGGGGAAGGCACGAGAATTCAGAAGGTTTGGGAAAGGCTTCATGTGTAAAGTGGGAATTTAGAAAGTGGAACCTGAAAGAAGTCAGGGAAGCCCATAGGCAGAAATGAACAAGGAGAGCATTCCAGGCTGGGGGGATAGCCGGGGAAAATGCCTGGCGCCAAGAGCTAAAGCATCTTGCTCATGGAACAGCGAGGAGGCCAGAGTGGCTCATCAAAGACTGCATGTCAGAGGATAAGATGGAGACTGGAAAGGTGGGAGGGGACTAGGCTGTTGAGGACTTTGAGTGCCAAACAGAGGATTCTGTTTCTGATCCTGGAAGTGACAGGGAGCTATTAAAGCTTGATGAGTAGGGGGTGACATGATTGAAACTGCTTTAGAAAAATCACTTTGGTGTTTTAATGAAGGGTGAATTAGAATAGGGAAAAGACATAAGTGAGGCAGACACACCAGCTGACAGTTACTGCAAGAGTCTGGCTGTGGGGTGATAAGGATCTGTTCCAAGGTATCAGAGGAGGAAAAAAAAAAAACATATTCAAGATTCACTGTCCTAAACATAAGTAGATACTATATCATCATACATAATACATACATAAACCCTAGACTTCTATTCACTATAGCCAGATTTCATGACATAATATGAACAGAATGTCACACATTTGTCACCATCTATAACTGCCCTAAAGGTCAATCAGTCAGTAAACATTTGTTAAGCTCCTAATATGTACCAGGAACTCTACTAAATCATGGGAAACAAAGGCAAAGAGCTAATACTGGAGGCAACAAACAAACAACTATTCATTCATTCATTCAACATTTATTAAACACCTATTGCATGCCAAGCACTTAGCCACTGCTAAGTGCTAGGGATACAAAAAGAGGTAAAAGTCCTTTCCTTAAGGAACTTACAATGGAGGAGACAATACACAGACAAGCTATCGATAGGATTGATTGGAGACAAGCAGAGGGAAGATATTAGACTTAAGATTTCTTGTAGAAGACGGGATTGTAGCTGATGAGGAGGTAGAGAATTCCAGGCATAGGGGACAACCAGTGAAGATGCCTAGAGTCATCAGAGGAAACACAATGTAGGAGAAACAGTGAAGAATGGAAAAGTGGAAGGGAGAATTTCAGCAAAAGGCTTTGAATGCCAGACAGAAGATATTATATTTGATTCTGTAGATAATAGGAAGCCACTGGATTTTATTGAATTGGGATGTATGATATGATCAGACCTGAAATTTGGGAAAATCAATTTAACAATTGAGTGGAGGATGGACTAGAGTAGGAATAGACTTGTAGCAAAGAGAACAACCAGAAGGCAATTGCTATAGGTATGAAGTAATGAAGGCTTGCTACTAGTGGGGGTGAGTTGGGGAAGGGTGTATATAAAAGAAATGTTATGAAAGTAAAATCCACAGGATTGGGCAGCAGATTGTATATGGGAAGTGAGAAAAAGAGTGAGGCTTTGAGGATGACACCAAGGTTTTAAGCCTGGGTGACTGGGAGGATGGGGATGCCTTTGATAGTAACAGAGAAATCAGGAAGAGGGAGATTTGGAAGAAAAGAAAATGAGTTCTGCTTTAAATATGTTGAGTTTAAGATATCTGTGAGAAATTCATTTTGAAGCATAATAGTCATTTGGAGGTGCCAGACTTGACATTAGAAGAGGGGTTAAGGGCCAGATAAGTAGATTTAAGAATCATGAGGATAGAGATGAAAAATGTATTCATAGAAGCTGATGAGATCTTCAAGTGAAAGAGTATAGAGAGAGAAGAGCAGAGAACAGGGCAGAGGCTTGGGGGATCCCACTACTATCATAACACACTGTAGAGAGTTAAAAGGAGTGAGAAGAAAGGAAATGGAGGTTTTGTTTGTAGATGGCCTTCTCAGGGAGTTTGGCCACAAAAGGAGGAAGCGTATGGGACCATAGCTAGCAGAGATGGATGGATGGATCAAGTGGGGGTTCTCTGAGAAGAGGAGAAGATGTGAGGATGCTTATTAGCAGTAGGAAAGCAGCCAGTAGATAGGGAAAGGTTGAAGATCAGTGAGAGACTGATGGTGATAAATGGTGGAGATAAGATAAAATAGAAATAGCAATGCATGGAAAGGGTAAGTAGAAGGATCACTTCTTCATGGAAAACAGGATTTAAGGAACATACAGCAGCAGAGGGCATCTGGATGATGTGAGATGAGAAGGGGGGTAGAAAAGGAAGCTCTTAATGAATGGTCTTGTTTTTTCAGTGAAATATGAGGCAAGGTTCTCAGTGGAAAGGAGGGGAAGTCATTAAAGGCTGGAAGCAGGATGAAAGGGTTTGGCAAATCTGCTGTGGTGAGCGGGATAGTGAATCGCTTAGGGAGACACAAAATGATTGCCTTGCCACACTGAATGCCCAATTGGAATTGTGAAACATGAATTTCTAGTGGATCCATTTAGTAAGTTTTTGTGATTTTCTCTAGCTTCAGGTGAAGGCAGTTGGTAGTAATCCAAAGCTTAGACGTGGCAAAGCAAGACTGGCAATAGTGTAAGGGAACAAGGGATTTGAGAGAAGAGGACCTTGTAGAGTATGGGGTAAAGGTACCTCATTTGCTTAACGGGTACACCAGATGTTTTCTTTCTCAATTATTTTTGAGAGCCTTTTTTGAGAGCCTTAATGGCCTTTCCAATTCACTAGAATTAGATCTTTCCTAACATGTTTTCTTTTTTAATGCACAGAGAGAAGGAACGCTATGAGGAAAGAGTGAACTAGGAATGAGGAACTGTGGGAGGTGATAAGTACCTCATACAGTGTTCACAGAGGGAGCCAGGGTGCTCAATAAGTATTATTGACTGCCTATTAAGGAGAGGAAAAAGAGGCTGCAGGGCAATGGCGTAGGAGGAGGGAGGCGGTTTTGCTAATAAGCCTCATGGCAGGGGCTCCATGGAATAGCTATTTAAATGTGCCAGAGCCCCAGTCTCTACAGCCCCCTCAGAAATTCCCTAAGGTCCCCAATTCGAGAAGCATCATCAAAACAAAACTTATTTTCCTTTGTGTCAAAGGAGGATAAAATTCAATCATCACATACAAACAATTTCTGTTCCACTCAGGTAACTATTATGTCCCTAAAAGGGGAGAGAAATGACCTCTAGGAATGGCTTTATAGCCCAGTATCCATTTGGGAAAAGTATCTCCTTGAGTTCAATCTTGACAAGATCAGAGTCTCAGTGCCACAGCAGGAAACAACTAGAAGGACTCTCCATTGCTGTCTCTGAGTCGACCTGCTTTCTGGTTTCTGATGGCAGCACACCCCCTAAACTCTTGCTCAATCATCAGCACGCATAGCCTGACCAATCAGTCAATCAAGCAACATTTATTAAGTGCCTATGTATCTTGCATGCTACATGTGTGTATGTATGTATATAATTCAGACTATTCATTGGAAGGTCAAATACTAAAGCTGAGGCTTAAACACTTTGGCCACATGATAAGAAGACAGGATTCCTTGGAAAAGACCCTGATCTGGGGAAAAATTTAAGACAAAGGGAAGAGATAATGGCAAAGGATGAGATGAATAGATAATGTCAGGGAAATAAAGAACATGAGCTTGGATTAGACTCGAGACAGTAGAGGATAGAGAGGTCTGGCGTGCTATGGTTCATGGGGTCACAAAGAGTCAGACACAACTGAACAACAAAAAGGCATACAACAAGGCAATTTGGGGAGGATATGCACTAACAGCTGAGGGGATCAGGGAAGTCTCCATAGAGAAGATGGGCATGTGAGCTGAAACTTGAAGGAAACTAGGGAGTCTACAGATGTGAAGGAGAAAATGAACTATATACTAGAAATGAGGAACAGCTATTCCAAAGGCATAAAGCCCAGAGATGAATTACCATTTATGTAGAATAATAAGAAAAGTTTGACTGGCTTCTCATATGTGTGAAGGAGACTAACAAGTCATAATTCTGAAAAGTTATCCTAGGGTCAGACAGTCAGAGATTTAGAGCTAGAAGGAGACAAGTCTACTCCACCCACCTTTACTTTACAGATGAAGAAACTGAGGCACAGGACCGATAATTGACTTGTCTATGGTCACTTTTCTGGGAAGTGTGTAATTGCTAGTAGGCTAGTAATTTCTTTCCTGGTTTTACTGACTGCAAGTTGTCAAGTGCTCTATCTATTAAATGAAGTGACTTCTTAACCTGTGTTGGAACTATGTTGTGAAGGTGTTTAAATACAAAACAGGGGAGTTTATATTTCATCTGAGGGGTAATAGAGAGCCCATGAACTTTGTTGGTGTGGGGAAAGACATGGTGGGACCTGTGCTTTAGAAAATCTCTTTAGCGACTAAGTAAATAAGGGATTATAGCAGGGAGGAACTTGAGGCAAAGAGATTAGTTAGGAGTCTACAACAATAGCCTAGGGAAGAGGTGATGAGGGACAGAAACTGATTAGTGGCTATGTAACCAACAGTAGAGCCTTTTGCTCCCAAAGTATATATTACTATCTTCTTGACTAATAAAAAGAAGGTGGCACTAGGTGCTTTTAAGTTAATGAAAAAAAATATATACATGTGTGTATGTATGTGTGTGTGTGTGTGTGTGTGTGTGTGTGTGCATGTGCATGTTTGAAGGCAGCCTGGGTTAAGCAACTTGTCCAGTGTCACAGCTAGTGTCTGAGATAAGATTTGAACTCAAGTCTGCCTGACTCCAGAGTCAGTGTTCTATTACTGCACCACTTAGCTACTCCTGTATATATTAAGAATATTTTTAATCCATTGGAGTGACATGCATATATAATATGACTAGTGGGTTTTTGTTTTGTTTACCAACAAGTAAATTCTTGTAGGTTTCGAACATTCTTTCACTGACTAAATTGGGAGATATAAAGTACCATTTTCAGTATGAGTATAGTTTTGGATATATTGATGTTAAGATGTCTGCAAGACATCTAGTGAGAGTAGTGAAATTGAATTGTCTGGGAGTCAATAGGCAATTATTAGGCCCTTGCTATGTGCAGGCATTGTGCTAAGAACTAGGTATATAAGGAAAGGTAAAAGACTATCTTTGCTCTTGGAAAACTTGGAATCTAATGGGGGAGACAACATGTAAACAACTTTGAACAAACTAGAGATATACTAGACAAATTGGGAGTAATCTCATAGGGAAGGGGTCTGGCATTAAGGGAGATGAGGATAGCCTTCTTGTAGAAGGATAGGACATTAGCTAAGAGGAAAAGAAGAGAAGAAAAGATCTGGGACAGATATTATTGGGAATGAAATATATATTCAAGATGGGCATGGCTGAGGTGAAGGCCGAGTCTGGAGGCCTATGGAGGCACAACTGGTAAAATGAATATGAGAAAACAAGGAGAAATCCAGGGACAAGATTACACCCATATTATGCTGTTAGCAAGAATTAGATTGGGCATGAAAGCCAGGAAGTCAAAAGAAAAGAAAGCCGTAGTTAGAGAGCACAATTTCGGATTACTGGATGTAAGCAATGGTGAGGTCTAATGTGTGACCTTGCCTTTGTGTGGCTGAAGTAGCAAAAAATGTAAAAGAAAGTAAGTAAAGCTGGGTTTAGGAAAATGAGAATTCAGGTAGTTAGAAAGATCATAAATATGAATATTGAAGTCTTAAGGAATGGAGGTGTAGGGGTAGAGAAAGATCTGAGTTGTCTACTAAAATCACTAAAAACATTTGTGAGTCACTCAAGGGCCAATAGACAACACCAATAAGGACTGGACTAGGATGTTACACAAAGATTGTGTGGACCTCAAAAGATGAAAACACTCATTTTTCTTAAAATTTGAATTCAGTTCCTTGTTGTGGAATGGTTTGGAAATAGCAGTGGGACATCCTACTTCTGTGCAATTGAGGGGAATAGAAGAGGTAGTATCCAACTATATCATCTCAAAGAGAGACCCAGATTTCCATTAAAATAAGGAAGCAGAAGTAGTGCTGATCAATGATGATTTGCTAATAATTAATTAGGGTGTCCACATGGTATAGTGAAATGGGATCAGAGCTGAATAAGCTGGTTAAGGAGTGGGCTTGTAGAGGAATGGGGCTAGTTAGGATAAGGATATAGGTGTTATTTATTATATATGTTTGGTTTATATATTAGGATTAACAATATTATAATACCTAAGACCTCAAAGAAAGCACTTTAAGAACCAGGAAAATTGGCTCCTTTATAACATCTTCAATTCATTGCCACAGTTTTGACCAATAAATTGTCCCATTTCACTTCTGATTTCTATGCAAATCCAATGGGGATAGGCACCAACGAGTTAATTTTTGGCTTTCAACTATATTTGATTTTAATTCACACCTTCACAGATGCGCCAGATTACTGTATAGACCTTGCATCACTTATTTTTTTTTAATGACAATTAAAACAAGTATCATTAGCTCTCTCTAAGGAGGGTGGCTCAGAAACAATTCCCTTATTTGAACAGGTCAGAGATGAGGTTGATGAGTAAAATGTTGCTGTCAATGTTTCAGAAAGGAAAACAATTTCTAGTGAATTAGTCACATTTTTACCTTCTCCACCTCTGTTCTTCTGCTTAATTTGACTTAATGTCTTGAATATGCAACACTATGTAAATTTTATCACATTCAGCATCATTTTCATTCCAAAGTGAATTCCACTAAAGTTGTCTCACTAACATTAAAGAATAAAAAAAAAATGGTTGGAGGTGGTACCTTAGGGGTATGTGAGATTTGGATAAAGGTGTAGAAGGAGAGATATTTCCATGCTGTCTGAGTTGTTTTTTGGTTTTTTTTTTTTAAGGTAATGACAAGACCTAAGGCACTCAATTTTATTCTTGATCATCACTTATAGAAGGGAAGAGAAAAAAATAAAATTCCATAATGAGGCAGGCATTGAAGTTGAGGATGTTATAATTAGCTTGATAACTTTCTCCTTCGCTTTGATGCACCAGAAAGTTGATCAAACATCATCTTCTTCCAAAGCATTTTTAAAATCATAGTAAAAGCTTTTCAAATATGTCAATGATGGTTCCTTATTTTATTATTTAGTTTCTCATTAGTCCATGCCTGAGGAAATCAAATATAGTCCTTCTTTGAAATCTAATATTCTCTTTGAAAGCATAATCATTTAGGACTACAGTCAGTGCCCAAAATTGGTCCTGGAATAATGTAATTAGAAAAAGAAGAAGTTAGGATAATTTCAAGTTGATTTTTCTGATTATTATTATTAAAACTGTTTTGGGGTTTTTTTTAACCAGATTATCATGAATCACATAGTCCAGATCTAAAAGTTTTAATCCTTGCTAACTCCTACTATACTTATTCTGTCATTAATACTAAGACTGTCCACTCTCACTATTTCTTTGTTGTTGTTTTTGGAGGCAATTGGGAGTAAGTGACTTTCCCAGGCTCAAACAGCTGGTAAGTGTCTAAGACCAGATTTGAACTCAGGTCCTCCTGATACCAGGGCCACTGCTCTATCCATTGTGTTAACCTGAGCTCTGTAATAAATATATAGTACTTTTATCATCTCCATTTTACAGACGGGGAAACAGAGGTCAAGTTACTTCTCCAAGTTCACACAGATAGTGTTTATGGGAATTCATGTATTTGCAAAGAGTACTGTATCCACTGTACTGCCAAGCTGCCTCTAACAAGTAGAGACAAGATTGAAATTAGCCTCTGATTTCAAATCCAGTATTCATCCCACTATACCATGCTGTCTAATCCTACCCCAACGCATTTCTAGATTTAATGAAATACCTATCAAAGCCTCAATGAGGTACATCAGAAAGTAAGATGGAGTAGCAGCATAATTTATATGAGAAAATAAACAAGAATATTAACAGAGGAAAAAAGGAGGAAGCCCATAGATTGCCAGATTTCATTCTATTCAGGGAAAATTACCAGAACTACCTGACAGTAAATAAAAACATAAAATAGGTCAATAGAACAAATGAAAAAATTGGATAGCAGTAAGGCAAGAAATCACATTAGATCTCATCTTGTATGTGTGTGTGTTTATGCACATAACTATAGGTACATATGCAATTACATATGTACAAATAATTATGTAAATGCAATGACAAATTGTTTATGTGTATCATAAATACATATATATATATGTTTATATATATATATGTGTGTGTATATATATATATATATATATATATATATATATGCATGTATGTGTATATATTCTGTTTGTTTATAAACGTGCCATTCCATTGATATAGGAGAGAACTTCAGGGGTGACCAGGAGCATTTAAAGTAGATGTAACTTGCCCAGGCTCACAGAGCCAAAATGCATCAGATGCAGGAATTCAACGAAGTTGTTCCTGACTCTGAGACCCTTTCTAGCAACTACACCAGACCTCATAATATGCTGTGTTTTATCATTTTTTTCATATTATATCATTCCCAGTGGATCAAAGCTTAACATATACAAAACATCAAAAATTTAAGTTTGGAATCCTTATAATTAGAGAGAGGGAAGAAAACTCTATCCAACAAATAGAATTGAAGAAACTTTCTCTGCCAATACAAATCAGAATATTTTTTATAACTTAAAGAGTTTCCTAAAACACTAAGACAGTAAGTGAATTACCCAGGAAAACATACACACACATGCACACATAGTATTTGCATATATATAATCTATGTCTGTTGTGTATATATGCATTTGTGTGCATGCATATATACTGTGTGCATATGTATGTATGTAAATATACCTATATACATGTAAGCCTAGAAATCACTATGTTAGACTTGTGTCTGCTCAGGCAGATTTTAAAAGACCCCAACTTCATAGTAATTCTGCCCTTGGAAGAAAACTTATGAAATACATTACTGGCTTGTTATTATATCTCCACTTCCAAGGAGAAAAACTTTCTTTTTTCCTTTTTAAGTAGTAATTTTTTTCTAATTGCATATAGACGCTTTTAACATTAATTTTTCTTAAAATTTGCCTTCCGACTTTTCTTCCTCTCTCCTGCACCTCCTCTATCCCTAATAAAGTAAGCAATTCGATATAGGTGATAAATGTGCAATCACATAAAACATATTTCTGTGGTAGTCATTTTGTGAAAGAAGAAATAAACCAAATGGGGAAAAAACATGGAAAAAAAAAGAAATTGAAAATGCAATGTTTTGATATACATTAGACTCCAGTAATTCTTTCTTTGGATGTGAATAACATTTTCCATCATGAGTTTTTGAAATTCTTGAATCATTGTATTGCTGAGAAGAGCTAAGTCTATCATTACTGATCGTTGCACAATGCTGCTGTTATTATATACAACGTTCTCTTGATTCTGTTCACTTCACTTTGCATCAGTTCACATAAGCCTTTCCACATTTTCTGAAATCTGCCTACTCATTTCCAGTTTTTCATTATATTCATATACCAAACTTGTTCAGCTGTTCTATGACTGTTGGGCATAAGGGGGAAACTTACTAATAGTGAGTTGTGAGGTTTGGATCCCAGCTCTGCAATAGAAAATCTCTCTCTTTTCTGTGAGGCTTCCAGAGCTTTTCCATACCCTCACACCTAGAGCAATGGGACTTAAGAAAATGCAAGGATGCAGTCGAACACAATTGTTTGTGAGAAATCAGAAGAGATCAATCTTTAACTGATATTTCTTTTTTACATTTTTAACTGATATAACTTTAATCAGGACCAGTCTTTAACAGAACAAAAAGATGTGGTTGGGAATCGGTACCAGTTACAACTATTTTTCTCTCAGCACTCTAGCTATCTGGGTTAGGGCCCTTGGTTTAAAAATATAGTCTGTAGGGGCTGCTATGTGGTACAGTGAATAGAGCACTGGCCCTGGAGTCAGGAGGACCTGAGTACAAATCTGGCCTCAGACACTTGATAAACTTACTATCTGTGTGACCTTGGATAAGTCACTTAATCCTAATTGCCTTGCCTTCCCCCCCCTCCAAAAAAATATAGTCTGTTATTCTCCCACATGTCTCTTTAATTCCCACCTCTCATGCTGTCACTTGGAAGCATTTATTAGAGGGAGAAAATTGCTGGTGTTGTTATCACCAATTCAGCTTTTGCTCCATGTGTCTAAGAAAGATCCCAACATCCTGTCACTCTCCACAGATCCTCCCAAAACTCCCACTGTAGGGGGCAAGGTAACCCTACTCTATAGTCTTGATCTCATGTTAACTTTTTCTACGTTTCACAAATACTTTGTGGCCAGCTTAAGCCTTGCCAGAGACCTATTGCATACACAAATATTCAAACTATACACATATATATTTGTGCATATATACATATTTACAGAAAAATTCCAGTCATTTAGGAAAAAAGGAATGCAAGATATTTGGGAAAATGTCTGTAGTAAAATGTATGTGATAGCTATCTTGCATCCAAAATCTATAAGTAATTAAAATGAATTTTAGAAATAAGATCTATTGCCTAGTGAACAATTGGCCAGAGTGTGCACAGGAATTTCTTGAAAGAAGAAAAACAAAGCTATTAAAACCACCTAGTAATCAGAGATTCTCATTAATGTAAGTTTTAAGATAATATGGATACTGCTTATAAAACACCATATTTGATATTATATTCTATAGTAAGTGT
>JAQQSU010015644.1:0-11124 GCA_028627135.1 Pseudochirops cupreus
TTTTTGGGAAAGGAAATCACTATTTGACAAAAATTGCTGGGAAAACTGGAAAGCAGTTCAGCAGAAACTAGATATAGAATAAAATCTCATATTATATACCAAAATAAGTTCAGAATGGGGAGACATAAAGCGTGATATAATAAACAAATTAGATGAGCATGGAAAATTTTATCCATTGATGGATAAGGGAAGAATTTATGTTCAAAATATAGAGAGCATTAAAGTATGTAAAATTCATAATCTTGATCGTGTTAAATTAAAAATGTTTTGCACAAACAAAATCAATGCAATCAATATTTGAAAAAAGCAGGGAAGTGGGAGGGGGATACAGTAAGTTTCTCTGATAGAAGTCTCATCTCTCACTGAACACTAAGTCACATTTATAGTACATTCTTCTCCAATTGGTAAATGATGAAAAGACATGAACAAGCAGTTTTCAGAAGAAGGAAACAAAATTATGTATAATTTTATTTTAAAAAATAAATCACTATCGATGAGAGAAAAGTAAATTAAAAAAATAATCTGATATATCACCGTATACCTATTATATTGGCTAATATGACAGAAAAGGAAAATGACAAATGTTGGAAGGGATATGGAAAAATACGGACACTAATGCTCTGTTGTTGTAGATGTTAACTGATCCAACTATTGTGGAGAGCAATTTGGAACTATGGCCAACAGACTGTAAAACTGTACATAACTTTGATTCTATTAGGGTACACTATTAGGCTTGTCCTCCAAGGAAATAAAATAAAAATGACCTATATGTACAAAAATATTTATAGCAGCTCTTCTTCAGGTGGGAAAGAATTGGTAATTGAGGTGATGAAAATCAATTAGGGCATGGTTCAACAAGTTGCGTTGTGTGATAATGATGGATTATGATTGTGCTCTAAGAAATGATGAGCAAGATGGTTTTAGAAAAACCTAGGGAGACTTATATGAACTGATACAAAGTGAACTGAGCACAGCCTGTAGAATGTTGTACACAGCAATAGCATATTATATGTTGATCATCTGTGAATGAATGAGCTGTTCTGAGCAATACAATGATCTAAGACAATGCTGAAGGCCTTATGGTGAAAAACGCTATTTACCTCCAGATAAAGAACTGATAGATTTTGAATGCAGATTGAAGTGCACTTTTTTAGGGTTTATTTTGTATTGTTTTATTGATTTCCTAGACTTCAGAAATTGCTGGAGAAAATATTAATAATACATATGAAACTTCAAAGTGTGTCCTGAGTATATTCTTTTTATTAAGACTGACTGCTAAACATCTGCCAACACAATATTGATTGAATTCTCCCACCTTTGAAAGGAACCCCCACTATTTCATGACTTATCATGCAATCAGTCTCCAGGCTTCTGTTTCAGGTGCTCTAAAGCAAGGGAACCACTTATTCTCAAGGCAGTACATTTCAGTTTTGGTCATCTATGTTGGATTTTCCACAACATCTGGGATAAATTTCCCCCATTCCAATTCCACCAGTAAATTTTCATTTGCCCTTCTGAACACATCTGTTGTAGAGAAATAACAGATCTTTAGAACACATATATGAAGCATACTTTTTTTTTTGGAGGGGGGAGGGCAAGGCAATTGCGGTTAAGTGACTTGCCTGAAGTCACACAGCTAGTAAGTGTGTCAAGTGTCTGAGGTTGGATTTGAACTCAGGTCTTCTTGACTTCAGGGCCAGGGCTCTTTTCACTGTGCTGCCTGGCTGCCCCTGGAGCACACTCTCTAAGCTTTCATTCTGAATCTTGTTTTTCTTTCTGAGTTTTCTTGTTTTGCATGACTGCACATGTCTATCACATATCTAATTCCTTGCCTCCTCTAGGAGGGTTAAGGGAGAATGGAAGGAGAGACTACAGAGTTCAATTTAAAAAAAATGTTAAAAAAAATTTTTACATGTATTTAAGAAAAATAAATTAATTTGTAAAAACTGTTTTCTATGGATTTCTTCCTTCAAGGATCAGTTCAGGAGCTCTCACCAATGTGAAGTTTTTGCTGATTCAGTTAGCTATTTGTCCTCTCTCAATGTATTTTGGTTTTAGCTATCTAGTTACTTAGTTATTTTTAATCACAATAAAAATTCTGCCTTAAGATCCCAGGGCTAAATTTTCTTCTTTGTCTCTGTAGCAGTAGGACCTAACTTATATAGTAGGAAGGTGGAAAGATACAAGTATTTAGTAAGTGCCTTCTATGTACCGAGTATATGTCAGGCACTGTGCTGTGTTTTACAAATATGACCTCATTTGATCCTCAGAAAAATCCTGAGAAGTGAGTGCTATTATTATCTCCCTTTTGCAGTTGAGTAAGTTGAAGCAGAGTCTAAGTGACTTGCCTAGGGTAACACAACTAATAAGTTTCTGAGGAAAAATTTGAACTCAGGTTCTCCGGACTCCAGGCCCAGTCCTTCCTTTATTCACTGTAACAGCTACCTGCCTGGTAGGAACTTAATACATTTTTCTTTAATTGTATAGGTATAGATAAAATCCATAATGAAGTATTAGACATGCTTTTGGATATATTCATGAAACCACTTTCAGTAATGTTTGAGAATGCATGGAGAGTAGGGGAGACATCAAAACACCAGAACAAGGGGAAAAAAATGTTTCAGTAATCATTAGGAAAGGAAGAGTCAATGCTGGACACTTTGCATTGATAAACTTTATATACTTCTTGAACAAATTTTGGAACAGACTATTAAATAGATGCTTTCTGAGGACTTAGCCAGAAAAGCCATGATCACTGAAAACACAATGGGTTCCCCAAGAACAAATCAAGCCAACCAGACTAATTTCGTTTTGGCCAGCATTATTAGGAGAAAGTTGTAAACAGGTTATCAACAAGTTCTTGTCAAGATTCTCAGATATTCTTAGGATTAAGATGGGATAATGAAACCTGGATGTCCATGAAATAATTGTTATAAAATGGAGTAATGTCACCTGGCAAAGATATGCTTTAGAGGTGTGAAACAGGCCTTCATGTTTGGTTCTCTCCTATTGAACATTTATTCCTATAGTATCAAGATAAAGAAAACATGCTTATCAGATTTGCAAATAATACAAAGCTAGAATGCTTAATTAAACTGAATAGATATCAAAATTACGCAGTATGGGATAATCGAAAGAACACTGGAATACTAATAAGGAGACCTATGTTTTCCTCCCGGCTCCACCACTAATTATCTGTGTTAGCTTTGAAAAAGCACATCACAAGTCTCTTCTTTGGATTCCTTATCTATTGAATTTTAGAGCTAGATTAGATCACCTCTAAGGTCCTTTCTATGTATAAAATTTAATAGTTTGTAAGATTCAAAATTATTTCAACAGGTGCAATTAGAGGAATACTGTGTGAGGGATGTATTCAAGAGAGGGAGATTGAAGCAGAGAAAAAAAAATTGAAGCACATAAAAATAGTCCAGATTGATGCTTGTATGAGTGGAGAAAAGATCAATGGTATGTAAATAGAATGGATAGGACTTGGCAACAATTTAAATATAGAAATTGAGGGAGAGGGAAAAACCAAAGATTACTTTGAGGTTTCAAATTTGGATACCTGTGGAAAGTCCTCTGCATAAATCGATAGATTGGAAGATTGGCAGGTTTAGAGAGGGAAAGATGATGAGTTTTAGCTCAAATTAGAAACATGCTAGTAAAAAACATTAGCTAACATACAATGTAACACAACACCCTGAAAAACGTGTTTAAGTGAGAAGAAGACTTGCAGTGATTATATGACTATTTGGCATATAATGGATTCATGCATTGGAAGGGAGGTTGGGTATTTTTATTATAGGATAGGCATATTAAAAGCTAAAGCAAATACTTGAGGGAATTATTGGAGGTAGATGTGAAGGGTTCAAAGGATTCTTACTTCTTAATACTTACTTAGTACTTACTTAGTACTTAGTACTACTTAATACTTACTTCTTACTTCTTAGGGGTGAGAAATTGGTGGGGGTTAGAAATGGAAAAGGAAAGACAGAAGATTCATCATCCTTATTCCCGCACCTTATGGGTCAGCAGTACATACTTCTGGTATATTGCCTCACTCTGAATTCTCAGCAAATAGTTTAGGAGTGTCACTTGCTCAATCTCTCCTCCATCTAGGCATGCTATTTCCTTCACCCACCCACATTCACATCTTCGTGTCATCTCAAATCTATTTTAAAGGGGGGGAGAGGGAAAGGTAAGCAAATCTAGGACTTTTGGCACTGTTGGGGCAGCAGATACTTCCTGCTCTTCTTTCTCCTTCCACCTTATTATAGATATGACTAAATGATGGCTACACCAGACTAAGAGGTGATGATAAAGATAATCTTGCATGATCCCTCTTATTTTCTGGATGAGGATGGAAGTGCAATGTGGTTCAATGATATGATGAAGTTCAAACAAATAGGGGCGGGACCAAGACCCACAACCTTTTTTATTTTGTCTTTTTTGGAGGGGGGAAGGCAGGACAATTGGGATTAAGTGACTTGCCCAAGGTCACACGGCTAATAAGTGTTAAGTGTCTGAGGCTGGATTTGAACTCAGATCCTCCTGACTCCAGGGCTGGTACTCTATTCACTGTGCCACCTAGCTGCCCCAATCTATGTTTTTTGAATCCCATTTCAAGTCCCTTTATATCACACTCTGATTACATTAACCTTTTCTTTTTTCTTTCCTTCCCTTCTACAGCACTTCTCTACACCATTATTGTTATGTCTTATTATATATCTGTTTCATCATGTTATAGCTTGCTTACTATATTAAATTCTAAGCTCCTTTTTATATACCCCCATCCAAGCACCAAAACATAACTCTTGGTCCCTAGGAAGTCCTCAATGGATACTTGTTGAATTTAATATAATTTAACTAAAAAGAAATGCTACCCTTGGAGAGTTTACTATATATTATATATATATGTATATATATATATGTATATATATATGTATGTATGTATATGTATGTGTATATATATATATATATATATATAGATAGATAGATATATATGTATGTATACTTAATTTTCTGTTGTAACTGACAGTCAATGACTGATGGTCATTGTTAAGAAAGCGTCATGCACTTTTCTGACACAATTGCATTTATTCTCACATGCACCTTGGTCCAGTTGTAAGTGGTAGCCATTATTATACACATTTCAGAGCTGGAGAGCCTGAGATCCATTCCTATGTCAAGTTCCTTGGGTTACCAGTTGTGATAGAAGATCAGTTAGGCCCTTACTTTACTCCAATCAGTATTAATCAGTTTGGTATGCTTCCATAGGAGTAGTGATTATAAGTTCTGTTCATATTTGAATTCAAATCTCACCTCTTCTACACATAAACTATGGGACCCTGGGTCAAACACAATCTCTCAGTGCGCTAGATGGCTCTCTAAGAAGGTAAATTGAAGAAGAGTCAGAGCCCTTCCCTGGTAGAGTTTAATGAAATCACATGTCTACCATTACTCCTGCAATAACAATGAAAACACTTGATATTTGAGCAGCACATTATAGTTTACAGAGAGCTTTCACAGGTATTATCTTCTTAGAATTTTTAACGGTGAGTTAGCTGGGCAGGACTAGTATTGTGATTCTTTTTTTATAGGCCGTAATGGAATGAAAAGAGCAGTGGATTTATAGTTAGAAAATGTGAGTTTGAATCCTGGCACATGATTTAATACCTGAGTGAGCTTGAATAATTTAATCAACCTCTATACCTTTATGACCTTGGAAAAGCCAGCTAACAAGTGGTGAGGGTCATATGGAGAATTGCCATGTCTCTTAATATCATTCTCTTCACAGAAGCAGGGAAGTCCAGGTTGCATAATGTTATGAAAATTTTACTTCTGTGTTGATCAACATGATCAAAGACTGGTGAAGACTGGACCCTGCCTGCAGAGTTAAGAGCATGTCTTACACTTCAGAATTCTGTTTCTCCCCACTTGTTCACTAGAAGCTGCCTCATTTCCAACTTCTTGCAGGGAAGGTTGCTACTCACTGGTAAATCTCTTAGATGCCACATTCAAGTTTCCATCATTAAGTACACAGGGAAAGGAAAGTGCAAAGAGCAGATGAATTGTCAACCCCCTGGAGAACAGGAAGCACTGAACTCGTTTCTCATTGTCATGTTACAAGGCAAGTATGGAGTCTCAGGAGCAAACTCTAGTACTAGGGTTCACATACTTGATTTGCAATTTTTTTTTCATAATTGCCACCATCACTTATAACCATCCCACCTTTCTGCAACAATGCTTTAAGCATCTGTTGTTTTATCTATGTACATATTCCCTTCTTTGATGCACATTTTAATCCTCCTAAAATTTAATAGATCAGTGGTTCTCAACCTTCCTAATGCTGCAATCCTTTAATACTCTTATGTGGGCATATCTGCATGTGGGCGGACCCACCTGGAGATGGATAGAGGAACAATGTCTTGGTTCCTACGACCACCAGAAATAGGTGTTTTCCAACGGTCTTAGGCGACCCTGTGATCCCTGTGAAAGGGTCGTTCAACTCCCAAAGGAGTAGTGACCCACAGGTTGAGAACTACTGTAATAGATAGTCTTGGAGGATTGCTTGGGCTCAGAAGGTCTTCACCTTTTGTGAACAGGGCTGGTTTGGTAAGATAGACATATGTCCATATACTCAGTCTTTGTAGCTTTAGAAGATTATGTTCTGCTAACGTAGCTTTCTAGGATCATGTCTGCACCAAAATGAGGTATTAAAAGAGGATAGTCTCTTATAGCCTGCCACAAATAGGTGTTCCTAGATTAATACACACATATTCATAATTAGAAAGGAGGCATAATCTGTCACCACTAATCTCTAGATTGGTTTAATGTATTCTTATTGTGGTTGTTGTCCTACTTCTAGCATTTAAGGAAATAATGGGGATAAAAAACAATGGCGTATACAGATATGTCTACATGACATAGTTTTGCTTTGTGTTTTTGGCACAGCATAGATTAGTCATGTCAAATTCAAATAAAATTGGATTCCTGTAGACCATATATTGACTCAGAAAACCACAAACTAACATTATCTAGATTGTATTGTAATTTTATTTATTTTGTTAAATTACAGTTTAATCAGGTTCCCTTACTGGAGTCCAGTGCTCTGTGAGCTTGACATCTTGGGTAGAGATGAAGCAAACAACTGATTGTTTCATAAATTGACAACAACTCAATTTACAAAGGACTTTCTTTATATCAACCCTTTGAGATAGATAGTGTATTATTATTATTATCCCATTTTAAAGACGAGGGCACTGAGACTCAGACAGATTGAATGAGTTCCTGAAGGTTACAAGATTACAAAGCTTATAACTGGACTGAGACTTGAATTTGATTCTTCTTTCCTCAAGCCTGGTATTCTGTCCACTAAACTGCATGCTTTTGCTCTTTGTATAAGTTCAGAGCTGGAGAAAGCCCTGCGAAGGATAACCAAAATGATTAAGGGATGCTAAGACAATAATGACATGTGGTTTTGCCAAAGGCATAGGTAACAACAGCAAGAGCAGCAACAGCAATAATGGCTAAGATTTATATGGGACGTTATGGTTTAGAGATTTATTCACCAAATATGAGTATAGAATGCACAATGTGAAGGATGAAAGACATATGACAGGATTTCAGAGTTGGAAGGGACTTCAGAGACCATCTAATCCAGCATTCCTTGATTGATTCCCTTTATAGGCTACCTGACAAGCAGAGATCTAGCCTCCTCTTAAATACCTCTGGTTGTGCAGTAACCAACACCTCCAGGGCTAGCCCATTCTACTTTTGATCAATTGCTATCACTGATGATAATGGGCCTCAAAGTGGCACAGAGGATGAAGTACAAGGCTTGGAGTCAGGAAGACCTGAGTTCAAATCTGGCTGCAAACATTTACTAGCTTGGTGACTCTGGCAAGTCATTCAATTCTGTTTATCTCAGTGTTTTCATCTACGAAATGAGCTGGAGAAGGAAACATCAAACCACTCCACTCTCTTTGCCAAGAAAACCCCACATAGGGTAATGAAGAGTCAGAAACAAGTGAAACGACTGGACAACAACAACAATAATCACTGGAAAACAATTTTCTTATATTGATCCGAAATCTACCTATTATGAACGTATACTAATAGCTGCTACTTCCATCCTATGGGTCCAAATTTAATATCTCTTCTACATGGCATCCTGTAAAACATTTTAGGTTAGTTATTATGTCCCCCTGAAATAATTTCTTTTCAGACTAAACCTTCCAAGTTCATTTCACTGATTCTTCTGTGACACGGTTTGTGGTTTACTCATTCTGATGGTCACCCTGCCCTGGGTGTACCCTCGTCATCTGTGGTTTCCATTAAATGTGATATCAAGAACTAAACGTAATGTATCATATATAGTTTGACTAGGATAAAATACAGCAGGAATATCACATTCCTTCTTCTGCATCTATGTCTCCATCAGTACATCAATAATGTTTTGGTTGCACTTCTCACTGTTGACTTGTGTTAAACTCTAAATCCTTTAAAATATTCAAATGATATTCAGATGATATGTCAGACTTCTAGCTAAATATGCCTACTCTATACATTTGTGGTTGACTTTTTGGATCCAAGTATAAAAACATACATTTATCATTATTTAATTTCACCTTATTCAATTTAGTCCATCATTTTAACCTCCTGAAGTACTCTTGAATCCTAATTCTGTCATCCAAAATATTATCCTGTTCCCCCCAACAGCTTTGAAATATTTGCACATTTACTAACCATAAGGTTACATTGTAATCCTAGTCACTAATTAAAACTATTGAAAGTCAAAGGACCCAGGAGAGTTATCTATGACACTCCTGTAATAACTATTGTCCCCTGAAGACTGATCAGTTTTGAATCCACCTGACTGTACTGCCACCTTGCCCACAATTCTCTCCATTCTTTTTTACAAGGCTATGCATACATACAAACATATATGTATGTACACACATATTTCTATTTCTCTCTCATATATATGAGCATGAGTGTGTATCATGCACACACATATGTATGTATGTATGTATGTATGTATATGTCAAATACCTTGTTAAAATCAGGGTATATAATACATGTAGCATTCCACTAATATTATTCTAAAAACTCAGTTAACAAAGGAAATGGGGTTGGCCTGGTATGGCCTGTTCCTTTCAATCCAAATAAAAAGAAATTCTTCTTTACATAACAGGTAGGAAACTTATATAATTCATTTTTCTCTAGAGATCCTATGGGTTCACATTGAAAGAATATTGTATAAGCTGAAAACAAATGGTTTAGGCAAATTCTTGAGCTATCTATTTACAATCCCAGCCTGCTGGGAAACCAGACTATGAGGCTTCCAAGTGTGTGAATTCTGTAACCTCAATAATGGCAGATCCATAGCAGGTACCAAGGGAAGCTCAATTGCAAAGCTCAATTTATTAAGAGAAATGTGATGGTCCATGCTTAGCTTTTTGAGGATGAATAGAAGGACATTCATGGCTTTGTACTATTTCCAGAGACAAAGCATTACATAGGATGAAACATGTTTTGATAAAGAGTAGTAGTTCTTATATGTGTAACCATATTTCTGATTTGTGGAGACAGACTTCTCTTTAAATATTTATGATGCCTTTTATAAATTATCCTGTGTGTTCAATTCTGTGTTCAGAAATAGAGGTGGAGTCAAGGTAGAGTCAAGGTGGTGAATTAGGGGTATTCACCAAGCTGAATTGTCCCCAAATCCCCCTCTAAACAACTTTATTATCTTTCCTCCCCCCAAAAGAACTTTTAAATAACTCCTCAAATATAATTTTGGCATAACAGAGCTAACAAAAAGGCAGGGTAAGACATTTTTTCTCACTTAAGAAAACTTCAGGGGTTGGCAGAAAAGGTGTGTAACACCAGGTTGGAGGTCTCTCTGGAGCCCACACAAGTGGCAATAGCAACACTGACCCTAGAAGCAACTGAGCTGCTTTGGGAACTCTTAGCCCAGAGACAGTGAGGCTCAGACAACTGGGCATGAAGATTATAGGGGACCCTTTGCTGGCACTAGATATAGCTGATGCTTATTGAAAACTCTATTGCTTATAAACAATTCTAGGCATCAGTTCCAGGACAGAAAAGAACACTGATGCTCAATCACTAGGGAGCATGGGACCTGGTTCTGGTTCCAAGACAAAGAGAAGTACTAGCTTGTGGAGCAGCAGGGGACTAGGGATCCTTCCATACAAACAAGGAAATCAGTTACCATATGTCTCCCAGGATCACACAAAAAAACTTGGAGATGCCCAGAACTAGCTCTGAAAATAGCAGCATGAAAAAGTGTAAAGCTTGGGATAGTGCCTATTTACCCTCAGGCGGGCAGTGGCCAACTTTAATTTAAGGTTAAATTCAAGAAATAGGCTGGGAATATAAGCAAACAACAACAATTAACTATAAAAAGCTACTATTGTGGCAGGGAAGAGCAAGATATAAACCCGGTAGAAGACAACAATGTAAAAACAACTACAAAAAAAGCCTTAAAGAAAAATGTTAATTGAATCAAACCCAACAAGAATTACTGTCAAATTTTTCTTGTAAAGGTCTTATTTCTCAAATACATACTGAGTGTGGTCAAAATTTATTAAAAATGAGCCATTTTCCAATCGATAAATGGTCAAAGGCTATAAACACTTTTCAGAAGAAGAAATCACAGGTATTTGTAGTCCTGTGAAAAAAATGTTCCAAATCACTATTGATTAGAGAAAGGCAAAGCAAAACAATTCTAAGGCACCACCTCACAGCTATCATAAATGAAATCTGTTAGAGTGGATAAGGAAAGAAATAACTACACTAATGAATTGTTGGTGGACTTATGAACTTGTCTAACCATTCTTGAGAATAGTTTGTAATTAAGCTAAAACAGCTATAAAACTGTGCACACCCCTTGACCCAATGATACCCCTACCAGGTCTGTATCCCAAAGAGATCAAAGAAAAAGGAAAAGGACCTATATGTACAAAAATATCTATGGCAGCTTTTTTTGTAAGTCTGTGTGTGTGTGCATGCTCACAAGGAATTGGAAATGAAGGGGTTGCTCATCAATTGGTGAATGGCTGAACAAGTTGTGGCATATGTTTATGATGGAATACTAAT
>JAQQSU010015645.1:0-11123 GCA_028627135.1 Pseudochirops cupreus
AGAGGAAAAAGTGGGAGGGAGAGGAGCACTGTATGGAATTTACTAGCATTGGTTTAGGTTCAAGGAGGGAATAACATACTCTGTTAAGAATAAAAATCTATTGTACCTTACAGGCAGTTGGGGGGATAAGAGGGGAGGGGAGGTGTAAGAATGGGGAGGGTGATTAGAAGGGAGGGAAAGAGTAGTAAAGGGAAAGGGTAAGAAAAGAGGTGGGAACACCGGGAGGGAATACTGAGTGATGTGGTGGTCAAAAGGAAAACTCTTAAGAGGGGAAGAGAAAAGGAAGATACAAAAATGTAAACAGGAAAGGAATCAGGATGGAGGGAAAGTCACAGATAGTAATCATAACTGTGAATGGGAATGGGATGAATGCTCCCATAAAACAGAGGCTGAAAGCAGAATAGACTAAAAAACTACAATCCTACAATATGCTGTCTACAAGAAACACATTTGAAACAAGAGGATACACAGAGGGTAAAGGTAAAAGGATGGAGTAGAACATATTATGCTTCAGCTAAAGTAAAAAAAGCAGGGGTAGCAATCCTTATCTCAGACAAAGAAAAAGCAAAAATACATCTAATTAAAAGAGATAAGGAAGGAAGCTACATCCTGCTAAAAGATAGCATCAAGAATGAAGCAATATCATTACTTAACGTATATGCACCAAGTGGTACAGCATCCAAATTGCTAGAGGAAATGTCAAGGGAATTAGAGGAAGAAATAGACAGCAAAACTACACTAGTGGGGGACCTCAAACTCCCCCTCTCTGAATTTGATGAATCTAACCTCAAAATAAACAAGAAAGAAGTTAAGGAGGCAAATTAAATTTTAGGGAGGCTAGGCATAATAGATCTCCGGAGAAAACTGAATGGAGATAAAAAGGAATTATTCCTTTCTCTCAGCGGTACATGGCACATACACAAAAATTGTACTAGGGCATAAAAATTTTACAATTCTGTGCAGTAAGACAGAAATATTAAATGCATCATTCTCAGATCATGATGATATAAAAATCATATGCAATGAAAGACCATGGAAAGATAGACAAAAAACTAATTGGAAACTAAATAATTTTATGCTAAAGAATAAGTGGGTCAAACAAGAAATTATAGAAACAACAGTAACTCCATTCAAGAGAATGAAAATAATGAGACAACATACCAAAACTTGTGGGATGCAGCAAAGGCATTTCTTAGGGGAAGTTTTATATTCCTGAATGCACATATGAATAAATTAGAGAAAATGGAGGTCAATGAATTTGACATGCAATTGAAAAAGTTAGAAAAGGTCAAGTTGAAAACCCCCAATTAAATACTAAATTAGAAATAATGAGCACCAAGGGAGAGATTAATAAAATTGAAGTTAAGAAAACTATTGAATTTATAAATAAAACTAATAACTGGTTTTATGAAAAAACCAATAAAATTGATAGACCTTTAGTCAATATGATAAAAGAAAGAAAGAAGAAAACCAAATTTCGAGTATCAAAAATGAAAGCAGCAAATGTACCTGCAATGAAGAGGAAACTAAAACAATAATTAGAAATTATTTTGATCAAGTGTATGCACATAAATTTGACAATCAGTGAAATGGATGAATATTTACAAAAATATAAATTGCACAGATTAAGTGAAGAAGTAAATGATTTACTCTTCAGTTAATCTGAAGAGGTAATCTGAAGAGTTAATCTGAAGCAGTTGTCAGAACTACTTGGTACTGGCTGAGGAACAGAGTAGTGAAACAATGGAATAGATTGGGTACAAAAACTCATAGTCAATGATTATAGTAATATACTGTTTCATAAACCCAAAGACCCCAGGTTTGGGGATAAGAACTCACTATTCCACAAAAACTGCTGGGAAAACTAGAATATAGTATGGCAGAAACTGGGCATAGACCATCATCTAATGCTGTACACCAAAATCAAGTCTGATTGGGTGAAAGATCTAGGTATAAAGGCTGATACTGTAAGTAATCTGGGGAAGCAAGGAGTAGTTTACCTGTCAGATTCATGGAGCAGGGAAGACTTTATGACCAAAGAAGAGTTAGAGAGCATTATAAAGTGTAAAATGGATAATCTTGATTACATTAAATTGAAAAGTTTCTGCACAAACAAAGTCACTGTAACCAGGATTAAGAGGGAAGTGGGAAATTGGGAAAGAATTTTTACAACCAGTGTCTCTGATAAAGACTTCATTTCTAAAATATACAAGAAATTGAGTCAAATCTATAAGAATACAAGTCATTCACCAATTAATAAATGGTCAAAGGATATGAACAGGCAATTTTCAGAGGTAGAAATTAAAAATATCTCTAAGCATATAAAATTGCTCTAAATCACTATTGATCAGAGAAATGCAAATCAAAACAACTTTGAGGTACCACATCTCACCAGTCAGGTTGGCTAAGATGACAAAACAGGAAAATGGTAAATGCTAGAGAGGATGTGGAAAAATTGGAACACTAATGCATTGTTGGTGGAGTTGTGAAGTGGTTCAACCATTCTGGAGAGCAATCTGGAATTGTGTCCAAAGAGCTATAATTAATAGCATACCCTTTGACCCAGTAATACCACTTCTAGGGTTGTATCCCAAAGAGATCACAGAAGTGGGAGGAAGACCCATATGTACAAAAACATTTGTTGCAGCTTTCTTTGTGGTGGCAAAAAACTGGAAACTAAGGTGATGCCCATCAATTGGGGAATGGCTAAACAAGTTGTGGTATATGAATGTAATGGAATACTACTGTGCTGTAAGAGACGAGGAGCAGATGGACTTCATATTTACCTGGAGAGGCTTATACAAACTGATGCTAAGTCAGAAGAGTAGAACCTGGAGAAATTTGTACACCACAGACACATCGTATGTGTGATGACAAACTTTGATAAATCAGACTCTTCTTAGCAACACACAGTTATAGGACAACTCTAAAAATCTCAAGATGGAAGATGTCTACATTCAGAGAAAGACCTAGAAAGAAGAGAGTTTAAATGGAGACTGGGGCAAACTACATGCTCTCGTTCTTTTCCACATTTTTTTTCTTTCCCATTGTTCACTCCATTGGTTACAACCCTTCTATACAACCAGACTAATGTCCAATGTGAAAGTATTTACAGATCCTATACTTGATTGCATGCCACTATGGTGGGGGTGGGAGGGAGGGGAGAAAGGAATTGTGGGACTGAATCTTATAAGCTAAAAGTAAATAAACAAATCAATTTAAAAAATTAAGGGGCAGCTAGGTGGTGCAGTGAATAAAGCACCGGCCCTGGAGTCAGGAGTACCTGAGTTCAAATTCCGTGTCAGGCACTTAACACTTACTAGCCATGTGAACTTGGGAAAGTCACTTAACCCCAATTGCCCTCCAAAAACAAACTTAAAAAGAAAGAAATGAGCAGAATGAACTCAGAAAAACCCAGGAAGACTTGCACTGGCTGATGCAAAATGAAATTTGCTCTGTACAAAGTAGCAGCAATATTGTAAGATGATTAGTTGTGAATGATTTAGCTGTTCTTAGTACTACAGTGATCCTAGACAGCTCTGAAGCATTTATGATGAAAAATGCTTCCTATCTCTAGAAAGAACTGATGGTGCCTGAATATAGAATGAAGCATAATTTTTTCTACTTTCTCTTTCTTTATATTTTTTTTCTCATCTATGTTTTCTTTCACAACATTACTATCATGGATATATTTTACATGACTACGGATGTGCAACCTATTTCAAATTGCTTGTCTTCTAAATAGAGGGTGGATAGGGAAGGAGGAAGGGAGAGAATTTATACTTTAAAATTTAAAAAATGAATTGCAAAACTGTTTTACATGTAATTGGGGAAAAATAAAATACTTAATAGAAATAAGGCAGTCTAAAACATGGAAGATACGGTTTTTGTTTTATTTTTATCTATGTGTACACAGCATGTAGATATGGCCTTATACATAGTGTCAAGATATTAGGGACATCCTGTTTTACAGAGTTAAGGGCCAACAAGCAGGCTGTGCCCTGAGCTTGGCATAACAACAATCCTTTGTACTCACACTCTGGATGATCTCAGCCACAGAAAAGTCCAAGAATTGTTTATCATCAGCAGTAGGTAGCCTCTGAGCTTAGATAGCACATGTAGTATTCATGTTCTCATCATGAAGTCCTGCTATGGATCATACTTCATTTTACATCTCATCATCATGGCTACAGCTCACCTCATAGCTACAGGCACAAATATTGAGATCTCCCCACATTTCCTTAGGTTCACCCCCCCCCATTAAGGGTAAAGCTCTAGTACATGTCCTTTATGCAAACAATTTTCTCATTTTGAAATTAATTAAACTTCTGTTTGTGTTTTGACTCTCCTACCTCTAGCCTGCTCTGTGTGGCTCTGGCCACACACAGGTAAGAGGCTGTATCCATTCTGGTTGACATTAATTAGTGTCAGAAGTGGGATTGGACATGAAAATGGGTCATTGTTTGCCATTGGAGATTTACTTCTCTGGACTCTAATCCGCACTCTTCTGATGAGTCCTTTGCCAGTTGTTCCTGCTCCAATCTTTAGGGCTCACCCTCTGACTGAGCTGGCCTTTCTTTGTGAGGAAAACTCCAGGGCCCCTACCTTGACCTTTTCTGGTAAAGGGAGCCTAAGTATTTTTCTGTTCTCCGAGCACCTCTATAAATTTTCTGCTGTGTGCTTTCTCTTTATTTTTTTTTAACTTCCTCAGCATTAGGTTATAAGAAAAGAGAAAAGTGTGTAAGAATTTTTTTTTCCTGTCATTTCAGTATTGGTCAAGTTGGAACTACAAAAATGAAGTCAGATAATCAGTTGTAGAATCACTAAAAACATCTTAGCAGATTCTGGAGGTTTGGAGATTAATATATAATAGATTTAGCAATTAGTCATTTTTAAATTACAGGAGAGAACTTTTAAAACTTTGGAGTAATTACAGGAACTCATTCCTCTCTGAAATCTCTTAGTAAGTTTTGGGGTAATATAAATGTTAATTTTTTTCTTATTCTCCTTCCATCATTGAAGATTTTAACCCTGTAACAATTTAGTAAATTACTTTAAGAGTTACTGTGGCCAATTTAGTGACAACCATCTCTAAACTTAGGTAGCCTCATCTTCAAACAATGAAAGCATAATTAACACTGGTTCAATACTCAAAGACATTGCAGCTTGGTAGGACCTATCCAGGATTACATTAAGTGGCATTGATTTTAATAACCTGATACCATCTCCACTTAGTGAAACATTAGAAAAAGATATTAGTGAAATTATTTTTATATTATTTTTTAGGTTAAGAGATCCAGCCCTTTTTTCTTAGGTAAAAAAGAAAAATGATTCCAACTCTCTCATTCTTTTACTATGCTTATTAATTTAAAAATATTTTGTCTTTGTTCACTCTTGTTTTTTCTCAATTACATATAAAAACTTTTTAGCATTCATTTCTAAAAATCTGAGTTTCAAAATTTTCTCACTGCCTCCCTCCCCTTCCCCATCCTTGAGAAGGAAAACAATTTGGTATAGGTTGTACATGTTCGGTCACGCAAAACTGTTGCAAAGAAAAAAAAGAAAAAAGGAAAGAAAAGAAGAGAAAAAGAAAGTAAAAATGTATGTCTGCATTATGACTGCATTAGTTCTTTCTCTGGAGGTAGATAACATTTTTCGTCATAAGTCTTTTAAAATTGTTCTGTATTGCAGTATTGCTGAGAATAGTTAAGTCATTCACAGTTGATCATTGTACAATATTTCTACTACTGTGTACAATGTTTGCCTACTTCTGCTCATTTCACTTTGCATCAGTTCATAAAAGTAAGTCTTCTTAAGTTTTTTTTTGAAACCATCATTTTTATAACACAATAATATATCATTACAATCATCTACCACAACTTACTCAGCCATTCCCCAATTGATGGGCATATTCTGTGTCTAATTTTTTGCCAACACAAGAAAAGCTGCTCTAAATATTTTTGTACACGTGAATTATTTCCCTTTCTCTTTGATCTCTTTGGCATAAAGATCTAGTGATGGTATTCTGGATCAAAGTACATGCATAATTTTATAGTCTTTTGGACATAGTTCCAAATTGCTTTCCAGAATGATTGGATCAGTTTACAACTCCACCAACAGTGCATTGGTGTCCCAATTTTTCTGCATGCCTTCCAATATTTTTCATTTACCTGGTTGATCTGATAGGTATGAAGTGGTACTCAAAGTTGTTTTAATTTGTATTTCTCTAAGCAAAAATGATTTGAAGCATTTTTCCTACAGATACATATGAGATAGATAGATGGATTTGATTTATTCTTCTGAGAACTATTTGTTCACATCATCTGACCATTTGTCAATTGGGGAATGACTCATACTCTCATAAATTTCCCTCAGTTCTTTATATAGTTAAGAAATAAAGTCTTTATCAAAGAAACTTGCTCTGAAATTGTTTTCACAGTATCCTGTTTTCCTTCTAATTATGGCAACATTGGTTTCTTTGGGCAAAATTATCCACTTTATGTCTCACAATGCTCACTCTTGTTTGTTCATAAATTAATATAAAATATTTTAAAAATCACCTCACTTGAAAAACCACTTACAAAGAAAGATACTATGAAGCTCATTGCCTTCACATCTTCTTTTGTTTTTATTAATGTTGTTTGACAACAACATTGCAGAGTAATTTCTAATGAAAAGAACATTTAGCAACATAGAGAAATGAGCTTTTGAATAAACTAAACCAATATACTCCAGACTTATGAAAGTCACAGCTATGATTCTGTATCCAAGAATGTGTTCTACAGATAAATATGGCTGACAGGTCTTTGATCACACAGTCACTGATTTTTATTATTCCTAGTTCACTGTCATTTGAATGTTATGCATTTTGATAGGTTTATACATCTCAAAGAAAATGCTACTTCAGTTTCTTTGTTGAAAGTGGAAGCCAGATAAAAGATGTTATAGTTATCAAATCTCAGGAATTTGCCAGAAATTAGACAATGGGTTTAGAATACTAAAATTACATTACAAACACAATTCAAGGTAATTCTACTCTGAGAGCTGTGAGCATCAGCTACTGAAAACTTCAATTAGTCTAACTAATGTGGATATTTCTCTAGTTTATCTAGAGTGGATTCTAAAAACTTTTAAGGATCCAAGGAAAAAGAACAGAGGAAGAAGACAGAAGCAACCAGTAGTTTTTCTCTGGTTCAGAAAGTAGAGGATAAATTGTCATTTCTAAAACCCATCTGACTTAATCGCAGTTAATATGAGTTTAAATATCTCTATTAGTCGTCAGATCAACTTTTCAAAATTGTTTATGGAATTATCATGAAGTATATAATTATACTACTCTTGTTTATGCTGAAAAATTATTTCTCTAAAACCTTACAGGTAATTTTGTATGTTAAAAATGGTAAAAGGAAAAAGGAAATAAAAAATCTCCATATCGGGAAAAAAAGACACTTTCTTTCTTTGTTAATCAATGTCATAAACTTAAGTGTAGGCCTAATGGGATGCTGGAGCTTGCTAACCCAAACGTCAAATTTTCAGAGAGATCATTTACACCTTAGATATCAGCAAATGCTGATCATAATTATAATTTTTGATTGTCTAAACTTAAGAAAGTAATGAATAAAATACTAATAATTCAGATTAAACTTGAAAATGTGTCCTGTGTAAATTTGTTTTCATGTTTTTTGGGGTTTTTTGTTCATTTGTTTGTTGTTTTATGGAGCCAAACATTTACTAGCATGTCATTGGAAGTAGCAAAAGGGAAGTACAAGGTCCCTGCTGAGGAGAAACTGTCAGTTTACTGGGATTAATTATACTTAATTTCAGGGAACAATTTTGAAAAAGAAATTAACATCATGAAAAGTAGATCTGAAAACAGAAGAAGCAACATGGCACAAATCAGAATAGAGGCACAAAGAAAATAGTTTAGAGGGAAAAGGGAAGAAGGCCCCAGAGAGAGCTATGGGACACCTATCATAAGTATCAGTGACTGTTGAAAATTTATCAAGGAGACTAAAAAGGAATGATCAAATAGCTGGAGTTTTCTGGTTTTACAAGGAAAAAAAATTAACACCCATTTATATAAAAAATGAGTTCTATGTTTTCTCACAGCCCTTTTTTTGAGAAGGTACACCATTTGATATCAATTTTACATGCGAAATCATGAAAAATACATTTTCTGAAACCATTTTGCTTGTTATTTCTTATAGCACAGTAGTATTCCATCACAGTCATATGCCACAACTTGTTCAGACATTTCCCACTTTCCAGTTTTGTGCAACCACAAAAAGACTAGCTATAAATATTTTATACGAATAGGTCCTCCCCTCTTTTTTCCTTTGTTAAATAGAACTATTGTATTTGGCAAAGTCAAAGAATATATACAGTTTTAGAGTCCTTTGAGCAAAGTTCTAAATTGATCTTCAGAATGATAGGATTAATTCACAGTTTCACCAACAGTGTCCTAGTTTTTCCACATCCTGTACAAGATTTGTCATTTTATTTTCTTATGATGTTAGCCAGTCTGATAGGTAATAAGTGATATTTCAGGTTTGTTTAATTTTTATTTCTCTCATTAGTAGGGATTTAAACTATTTTATATAATTATTGATAGCTTTGGTTTCTTCTTCTGAAAAGCATCTTATCATATGCTTTAACCATTTATCAGCTGGGAAATGGCCCTCGTTTTTAAAAATATGGCTCATTTCCTTATATATTTGAGAAACGAGGCCTCTATAAGAGAAACTTGCTGTGAATTTTTTTCCCAGTGTCCTTTTTCTTCTTTTAATTTCTCTGGATTAATTTTGTTTGTGCAAAAACCTTTAATTTCATGTGTCCAAAATTATCTATTTTACTTTCTATAATATTATCTCTCTCTTGTTTGGTCATATATTTTCCCTTTATACTGGTCCCCTCCCCAATCTTCTCCTTTGGGTTCCACAATCCTCTTCAAATGTGTTACTTCCTCTCAAGGCTCTGGGATAGTGTGTTTCATAAGAATCAAACCATCTAAAGTTTAAGTTCCAAGGAGATCCTGGGATTGGACACCAAAATCCTCTGCCTGAAACTGCAGTAGCCACAAGGAATACAGTTGTGGAAAAGACAGAGGAGTTAGAGATGGGACTTCCACAGGCAAAGGACTCAATGCTAGTCTTCAGATATAGATATTGCTTTTGCTGCTGTTGCTGTAGCATGTGATCAGTTCTTTAAAAAAAAATTCATGTAATTATTGCTATATTGGTTCCACTTGGGTGTTCCATTTGGGAGATACTAGCTTCATCATTGGAAACAGGGAAGTTTCAAGACAGGTTACTTCTCACTCTGCTATCTTTCGAGGATCCTCTCATTCACTAAGCTTTATCTAAACTTTGTATCACTTCCAGAGCATAGGAAAGTACTCTGCCATAGAAATTGTTTAAAAGATGAATGTTAAACACAGATAGAAGTTTTTTTTCCTATTACCTGACTTTTAATTTACATAACCACTCTTGAGGAACATCCTCTATTAATGAAGAGTAGTATTTGCCTTGCCATTTACATTCTGAAAATGTTTCCCCATTCAGAAAGTTTAAATGAATTGCTTATGATATCAGCATTTACTTATCACTCTGGATTGAACCCAAGTGTTATTGAGTCAACTCTTGATCCTCTACTTCACTCTTCTCAATGGTTGCAAAGTACTTTTTCTTCAATAAGAGAGGAGGGTGAGAGAGACAGAGACAGAGACAGACAGACAGACAGACAGAAAGGAAGGATGGTCAATTATGCTGATAGTTTTCTTAATACTGAACCAGACCTACTTTCCTAATGTAAATATTATTTTGTCATAGTGTATGAAATTTGTGATATAGAGCTATAATATTCTTGCTAGTATTTTTTTTATTTGTTTGGCAGAGATATTCATTAAGGATATTGGTCTATAGTTTTCTTTCTCTGTTTTTACACTCTCTGGTTTGGATATCAGTCCAATATTTGTGGTACAAAAGGAATTTGGTAGGACTTTTCTTTTTTTTAATTAAATCTTATGTTCATTTTTAGTTTACATCATTCATTTCCACAAGATTTTGAGTTACAAATTTCTCGCCATCTTTCCCCTAACCACCACCCCAAAACAGCGATCCCACTGTATATCCCCTCCCCCAATTTGTTCTCTCCCATATCCTCCTCCACCCATCCTCCCACTTTCCAGTAGGGCAAGATGGATCTCCTTACCCCACTATCTGTGTATCTTATTTCCCAGTTGTATGTAATGATGATGATGATGATGATATATTTTAAAAATATTTTATTTTAAAACTTTGGATTCCAGATCCTTCCCCTCCCTGACTCATCACACAACCTTACTGGGAAGATAAGCAATTCAATATAGGTTGTACATGTGTAGCTAACCGAAACATTTCCAGAGTGGATATATTGTGAAAGACTCACTATATTTCCCTGCATCCTATCCTGCCCCACATTTTTTCTATTTTCTACTTTGACCCTGTCCCTTTTCAAGAGTGTGTGCTTCTAACTACCCTCCTGCCCCCAACCTGCCCTCCCCTCCATCATCCCCACTCTCATCCACTTCCCCCCTACTCTCCTGTAGGGCAAGATACCCTTTTTAGTGTGTATGTCATTTGCTCCCTAAGCCAAATTTAATGGGAGTAAGGTTGACCCATTCATTTTTGCCTTCCTGCTATTCCCCTCCATTGCAAAAGTTTCCCCTTGCCTCTTCTATATGAGATAATTTACCCCCATTCTGTCTCTCCCCATCTCTTCTCATTATATTTCTCTCTCATCTCTCAATTTCACCTTTTAAGTATCATCCCTTCCTTTTTAATTGATCCTGTGCCCTCTGTCTATGTGTACCTGTACACATATACACATACTCACATATGTACTTAGACCATCCTATATAGACATATATATGTACATATACATATACATATACATACATATGTATATATATATATATATATATATATATATATATGTGTGTGTGTGTGTGTGTGTGTGTGCATTTATATTCCCTTCACCTATCCTAATACTGAGAAAAGTCTCATAGGTTACAATTATCTGTTTTCCATGTAAGAATGTAAACAGTTCAACTTTGCTAAGTTCTTATGATTTCTTTTCCCTGTTTA
>JAQQSU010015646.1:0-11123 GCA_028627135.1 Pseudochirops cupreus
GTAACTATAAATATGTTGATATGGTTATTAATCACAAAACGTAACAGGCTTTCTACATGGGGGACACAGCTATAACATTTATTCAAACACCAGAAAACTGAGTCCCCAAACCAGAAAGTCAAAGCCATCACAATAGCCACAGAGTTGGCACATGTAGTTAATGCAGTAAACACCCATATTCTCAAGCCTTCAAAACAGAACAGGCTACTTCAGGCAAAGATCCTCCTTTCTTCACTTACAACAAATGCTTAGCCTCCATACAGCTTGCTCCCAGCAGCTCTGGCTCCCCACAGTTCCTGTCTCTGGCAGTCCTCAGCAGGAGTCCTTAGCAGAAGTTCTGGCTGGCTTAAAAAAAAGGAATTTGTGCCATCACTGCTGCTGCTTCCAGACACCATGATGGCTCCAGCCCAGCTCCTACTAGGCTCTGTTCCTTCTTGCCTCACCCCTTCCTCCTATGTCAGCAAGTTCAAGAGGCATGGAAGATCTTCAAATCCCATTACCATAATATTCGGCCCCAAGATCTTTCATGTCCCTTACTTGACAAAAATACATTAACAATCCATTTCATTACATAGGTTCATAGGAGTTTTAGGAATAACTGATGTCAATAATTTCACAACAACATAACAAGAATAGCACACAATAAACACAGAAAACAATATTTTAGGGTGGGGCTTGAGCACAAGCTCCCCATCATTCCCCCCCCCAAACAAATCTTGGGGTGAGGGGTGAAGGCCTCTTTTTCCATGGCTACTTGCTGCTGAAATTGGATGTAGAGCTATCTCCGTCCCAGGGGGTTCCATTTGAGAGGTCAGTTCTTTAGCCAGCGTTTGGAATGTGCTTGATGCCAGGTCCAGGGGTGACACATAACAGTTGTGGACAGGGGGTGACATCCAGCTTAAGCTATCAGGCATCTACCAGTGGGAGGTACCAAGCCTGTTGAACAAATCTAGCAAACAAGATGAACAGATAAAAAGCCAAGAAGAAACAAGGAGCCAATTACCAGAAACAAGATAAATATAGGATCAGCCATGCTACTGGAGTCCATGAGCCCACTATTGTAGCCTCACTCATGGTAGAATATATGAGTTAAGGGTACAATTTTATAATCATCTTCTCCAGAATAAACAATAGTTACAGTGTTATCCCTCCCATGTGCTATAATCTTGCATCCTTTGGAACATCATCTGGCTTCCATTTTACCCATACTTTAGCTCCCAATTTTATTCTATCAGTAGAACCAAATACTTCAGTTCCTCTAATAGTTATTTTGGAAGGAGGGTCAGTTTTTACAAGTGGTATTGTTTTAGAAGGAATGATAATCACTTGAACTATCCTGTCATTTTTACAAATCTGTATGGGCTCTTCACCTAAATATGGAATGTCACAACAATTTCTCCTTGATAATTAGAATCTATTACTCCAGCCAATACATGTATTCCTTGAGGTGCTAATCTTGATTTGGGTAAAATCTGTCCAAAGTGATTTTTAGGGATTCTTATGCATATTCCAGTGGAGATTTTTCTTATTTCTTTCCTGTCCAACCAAAAGTCCTCTAAACTGTAAATCATGCCCCACTGAACCAGATGTTCCTGGATATGATGCTGGGACATCTGTTCTCAAAGTCCAATACTTAATATTTGGGATCTTATGTGTTCATTGTTTTCTAATTTGCAGATTTGGGGTCATCATTCTTCCTCCCAATGGTCTATTATTCAAATTACATAAAACCATGAACAAATTATCCTTCCAGTGTTGATATGAATTATTGGAACTTAACTTCCTTAAATGTTCTTTCAATAATCCATTCATTCTTTCAATTAATCCAGATGCTTATGGATAATATGGAATTTGATGTATCCATTCTATATTGTTTATATATAATACCTCTTCATTTCATTACCTTTGAAATGTGACCCATTGTCACTTTGAATCTAAATTGGAATTCTATAATATAGACTTATGAGATCTAGAGTTTTACAGGTGTTTTTCTGGATTGCATTCTTATAAGGAGAAGCCACTAGTACACCTGAAGAGGTGTCAACACAAGTACATATAAATCTGCATCCTTTATCTTGTTGTAGTGGACCAATATAATCTATTTGCCAGATTTGGGCTGGGACCTTTCCTCTTGCTATTTCTCCAGTTACTACCTGAGGAACAGTTTACTCCTTTTCCAGTTGACGTATATGACATTTTTTTACTATCTCTTTTAGCAGTGAATGAGAGATAGTAATACCTTGATCTTGGGACCACCGGTGTGTGGCCTGAACCCTTAAATGGCTGGCTGTTTGGTGGACCCATTTTGCTAATACCAGATCTTTTTGTCAAAGTAGGGACAATACGTTCAGTAGCAATCTTTGCCAGTTGATCAGCATGAGCTTTGTACTCACATTCTGGCATGATGAGGGCCACATGAGCATCTGCATGAAAAACTGACAAATTGGTAACCAAAGACATGTTCCAGATATCTTCCCACAATTCTTTGCCCCAGACTTGTTTGCCGTGAATTTCCCAATTTTGCTTTTTCCACATGGGCATCTATGTAGCTAACCCATTAGCTACTGCCCATGAATCAGTCAATAAGTGACATTGTCCTCCTTGTTCTATTTTGATGGCTTGATGTACTGCAATAAGTTCAGCATATTTACTACTTCCACCTTTCCCAGTACTTTCCAAAGTCCTTCTAGTACATGGGTTATAGGCTATTGCTTTTCGATGTCTTTTTTGGCCCAAATAATTCACTGTCCCATCAGTAAACCATGAATGTCTCTTTTGTTCTTCAGTTAATCCATCATATCCCTCATTCCATTTTATAGAGGACCGTACCAACTGTTGAGCACCTTAACATACCCAGGATGCCTGCTCGCACAGGTTCTTAGATCTTCTTTTCTAAATGAAAGCAACTCAAGATGGGTTAACAATATAACTTTAATCAATCAAACATATATCATTTACCTAGTTCAGGGGAATAAGTCAGCATCCTGAACTTCAGAGAATACAAACAGAAGTTACAACAGAAAATAATACAGTTCAGCAGACAGGGCCTTCCAGCTGTCTGATCATTACATCCATACCTAGTTAGTCACCAGAGAGGGAAGCACCAACATCTGGGTTTTCAAAGCTGGGTGGCTCAATGGCTGCCCAGAGTCTCGTGTGGCCAAATCACACAACTCTTCTCAAAGTGAGCCCCAAAGCAAAACCTCACATCAGGGTACATAGAGCCTTCTCCTGGATCAGAGAATGTCACAGCCCTCTTGACCCACTGCCCAATCACAAAATAACAAGGTGTGGGCATTCCTGAAAAACAGTCCTCAGGCCACAGGCTGCATGTGACCACATTCAGTCTATTAGGGGTCAGGGAGTATTTTCAAATCAGGGGAGGTTCTCAGAGTCACTTAAGCCTATCAATGCGCCAAGGGGCAGGGAAGATCTTCAGATTCCCGTTACACCCATTTAATTTCCACAATATCACTGTGAAGTTTCTTTTAGATTTCTCCATGTTGCATGGATACCAATCTAACATGTGGGCAGTCTACCAACTATCTCTTGCTTTTTTTTACAAGACTCATCCAAAACCTCAGAGCCAGGAAGAGCAGAGTTCAAGGCCAATCTCTGATGAATACTGGTTCTATGACTCTGAGCTAATCTCTTAATCTGTCAGTATACCCAGACAGGTTCTAAGGGTCTAAATTTTAAAACAGGTGTTCATCTGCTTTGGTAGAGGATAGTTCCTCATAGGGATTTCCCTAAGTCAATAAATTCACAGCTCTGGACCTCCCCTTCATTGTCCATCCCCCCCACCCAAAAGGCTGTAGCCTATAGCCTATTTGCATTGGTCTGGAATACACTTCTTCCCTTCCTTCATGGCAGGAAACCCTCTTCTTTCCTCATGACCCAACTCAAGCGCCATCTTTTCCATGAAGGCATTCTTGATTCCCCTAGTTGCTAGGGTCTTCTCTCCCTGTCTCAGTTATTCCATAATTATTTAATTTGTGTTTACTTGTCAAGTACAAGGGTCCTTGGGATAAGGGATTGTTTTATTCTTTGTATTTATGCTTCTATGCTCAGTACCTAAGCATCATGCCTGGCACTTGGTATATGCTTAATGAATTTTGTTGGTTGACTGATCTGAGCAAGCTGAGACTTTAATTCTTCAGAGACTGTGGTATTTCATAGCCTGTGTTCGTACAGCATCACCAGGAGAATGTTGGGATTAAAAGAAGACCCTTTACAGTACCTACTTCTAAGGGTTTGTTGTGAGGATCAAATGAGATAACCTTTGAAAAAACTCAACACAGCCCGTGGCTCATAGTAGGGACCATATATTTATTTCCTCCCCCTTTTGTTTCGGGGTGAAGCTTGGAGCCATTAAATAATGGCTACTACAAACACCTCAAATGTGAGAACTTTGCATGTCTTTCATTAATCAATCACATTATATAGCTCTTTAAGTCTATGTGTCTTGGTATATATTGGTAACTACCTTAATCCGTATTGTTTTCATCTGAGTACAATGGATATAAACACCTTGAATTTTCACCATACCATTTCTGGCTCTACTAATGGTTTTTCCACATGGGTACTACTGTAAGCTACAAAGCTTTTGTAGCAACATTTTGACTCTTTATTCCTATTCTGCCTGAGTTGGACTTTATTCTCCTTGGCTGGCAATGGTTTTTTTGTCTAGTCAAAAGAAAACCAAGCCAAGTGATAACTTCCCTTCAAGGAATCTTCAAAAGTCTAGCCAACTCTCACCTGATATGCTGGGGAAGGCTTTTTTTTTTTTTTAAATCACCAACCTATGTTTACCTTCACTTCTGGGAAAATTATTTCATTTGTCAGTCATAATTACGTGCTGAAGATATACGGTGGACAATGCTGTGAGTGAAAACACCTGGGCCTTGAATCCAGAGCTAAAATGATTTAAGCCCATATTATTAAAAACTCTAGAGAGGTAGAGCTAGGAATCATTGGTTTTTACCACTGTCTTTGCACCAAAGATTTACTGAATCCATAAACTAGGTGGAACACATACAAAGGAACATGAGTAAGATGGTGAGGCAACCAGAAATCATTCTACCAAAAAAACTCCTTTCAAGTCCTTCAAATACTTAGAGGCATCTAGGTCACACAGTGGACCCGGAATCAGGAAGACCTGAGATGAAATCTATCCTCAGACCAGTTGTGTGACTCTGGAAAAATCACTTCCTCTGTTTGTCTCAGTTTCCTCAATTGTAGGTAATAATGGGGGTAATAAAAGCACCTACCTTTCAGAGTTGTTTTGAGGGGCACTTAGCACAATGCTTGGCATATAATAGATGTAGAACAAATGCTTGTTCCCTTCCCTCTCTCGTTTCCCTTGCTCCCTTCTCTGTCAGGAGGTAGGTAGCATGCTTTATTATCTGGAATTGCAGCTGGTTGCTTTTTAAAAAAATTACCTCTGACATTCTCACTGACTTGAGGTAGAGGGAATAAACTCAAAAACATTTGGATGACAAGAAAGTATAAAATAATGAGAATATACCTGCCAAAATAGATACAGGAACTATATGAATATAAACACAAAACACTTTTTATATAAATAAAGTGAGATCTAAATAAATGAAGTAATATTTATTATTCTTGGGTAGGTAAAGTCGGTATGATAAAAAAGACAATTTTACCCAACTAATCTATTTATGTAATGCCATTCAATTACATTAATTTATTAATTACCAATTAAATTAAATTACCAAATTAAATTACCAAAAACCTATCTTACTGAGTTAGAAAAAAATAATAACAAAGTTCATTTAGAAGAATGAAAGGTCAGGAACTTCAAAGAAACCAGGAGAAAAAAAGATGTAAAGCAGTATCAGACTTTAAATCTTATTATAAAGTAAGAGCATTGTTGAAGTGTAAAATGGATAATTTTGATTATTTTAAATTAAAATTTTCTTGTATGAATAAAACCTAAGCAGCCAAGAATAGAAGGAATGCAGAAAATTGGGGAAAGCTTTCATAGACAATCTTTCAGATAGAATGTGATGGGGTTGGAATACTGCTGTAGTATTGGAAATGATGAACTGTTTGATTTAGAAAAAAAATCATGGAAAGACTTGGATTTGTGAAAAGAAGATGCTATCCACCTTCAGAGAAACAGATGACAAGTGAAATAAATATGATATGGTCTTACATATATGTGTATGAGGCTATATGTATATATACTTGTAGATTTATAGATATCTATGTATGTGTGTATGTGTGTGTATGTGTATCCTTGCTTAATTGTATCATTCTTCGTGGGGAGGAAGAGAGAGGGAAAAAATAAAGTAAAAATGACACTCCAGAGGACAAAAGAAAACCTACAAGAAAGCAAAGCTGGACAGTTTTGAAAATAGTGTGTAGTATTTATTATATAAGTTTTCTTGACATGGAAATTTATTGCTTTATATTAAATGCTTTCCTGTTCTGCTGTGTACATGACAATATTTTTTTATTTTCTTATCTTGTGCTTTAGTTTAAAATAAATACAAAAACTTTAAAAATAAATAAAGAAAAAAAAAATCATTTGGATAACTACTTCCCCTGGACTCTTGCCTGACCTCAAGCAGTGTTTGCTTATTTCACCTTTGGGTCTTGATAGTTAGAATTGCTAATCTATGTTTCTGTAACTATAATGTTCTTCCTTCTTATCAAATGAGATAGTATTTATAGAGGGCTTAACAGAGTGACTGGCATGTAGTAGGTACTTTATAAATGCTTGTTTGCTCCTTCCATCTTACCTTTACCTATTTGCTGTCTGTCTGCCGATAATCAGCTTTGGAACCTGGCAGCACTCTGTTTGCACCCTTTTTGTATTCTCACTCTCCACCCTCTTCACTCAATGTAACCTGGTGAGATAGACCAGCCCAGCTTCCATCTTGGATATACTTTATGTTTGATTTAAATTCTGTTCTTTTCATGGAAGAGTCCTTCTGGACCAGTGGTCCTGGTCACCCATAATGCTTCTCAGATGCAATAGATGGTAAAGATGATAATATATTTGGGAAATATCAGGACTTTAAAATGCTCTAGAAACATCATCATCATCATCATCATCACCATCACCATCCCCATCATCATCATCACCATCATCATGATCATCATCATCACCACCACCACCACCACCACCATCATCATCATCATCACCATCATCATCACCATCATCACCATCATCACCACCACCATCATCATCATATCATCATCATCACCATCATCATCATTCACCGCCACCACCACCATCATCATCATAATCATCACCATCACCATCATCATCATCATCACCATCATCATCTTCATCATCATCATCATCATCATCATCATCATCATTATTTTTCTTATATTGTTGTTGTTACCTCTGGAAAACGAACTGATGTTATTTGAATAAAGACTGAAGTATGCTATTTTTCACTTTCTTTCATTCTTTTTCTTGTATGAAGCAACATGGCATAATACATAGAGATCTGGCCTCAAAGTCAGAAAGACTAGAGTTCACGTTCTGCCTGTGATACATCCAGGCTGTGTGAAAGTTCCTTACCTTCTTAGTATATCCAGGTAACCCTCTAAGACAATGAGTTACAGAGTAGGTGCTGAATTGCATTAGAAAAGAGAGTTTCTTCTCTGGGAGTTCCTTTTGCCAGTGAAAACCTAAATCCAGTTAAAAAAATTACTAGAATGTAATAAAATGATGAAATATACAATAATGATAACAAATAAGGTATGTTCAGTTGAATAGAAATATTATAAGGAAAACCTCTCATAGTAAATATGTATTTTTGTTATAAATTTGTGTAATTATTTTTCAGTTTACATTTCTTTATGTAATGAAAACCTAAGTCCAGTTTAAAAAATTACTAGAATGTAATAAAATAAAATGAACAATAATGATAACAACAAATAAAGTGTCTTCAGTTGAATAGAAATATTAAAAGAAAATCCTGTCACAGTAAATGTGTATTTTTGTTATAATTTTTTGTGATTATTTTTTCAGTTTACATTTCTTTATGTTTTTCTGTCCAAACACGATTTCAAGCAGTGCTATCTATGGGGATGGCCTATGCTAGCAAGAATACAATAGTAATTAGTCTAGTATATCTAACAATACATAATGTAATATGAAATTCATTATGGAATGGATATTAATTTGCTGACGGAAATTCTTGAACCTCAGTCAAGATAATGCTTCTTGAGTCTGTGTTATGATTACATAGTCTTCATGGAGAAAGCAGGCTATTGTTTGGATAGATTCTATTTTTGCTACTCTATAGGGATAGATGGCCTTGGGTAGCATTAGTTAAATGTGTCTTTAGAGTCTCCTCACCCTTCTTTGACATCTCAGCTCCTCAGTACTGGAGAGCCTTCACGTGATCCCTTTGCTTCCTGGGAACCTCACTTACAAATGTGGCCCTTCTCCTCAGAAAGACCCCCATGTTCTAAACTAAGTTTTTTTCCTTTGTTCTCATCAAAACTTACCCGTCCCGTGTTCCATTCTCTCAGTGAATATTCTTTTTAAGTCTAATGATCCAAACTGGTTCCAGTGTTCTACCTGACTATAGGAAGGTTATTATATGTCTACTTCCAGGCAACAGATTTGCATTTGAATTGTTCTTCAATACCTTAACCCAAAGGACCATCTCTTTGGGTAGAAATTCCAGACAATTAGAGGAATTCGTTTCGGGGCACATGGATCTTAGGGAGTACTTCATATCACACGTATCTTCTCTATGGTGATCCTTAGAAAGAGAAGATAGGATCCTTCACCCAGAGATCTTAGACTTAGAGAGCCTCAAAGGACAGCAGCAATTATTTCATTTGGAGGTAGCATTAATTGTAGCCCATTAGGAATGCCCCTGGGAATACAGGAAGGGATGCTTTTTTAAAAAGTTATTTTTATTTTTAAAACCATTTTTCTTTAAAGTTTTAAGTTCCAAATTTTATCCCTCTCTATTGTCCCCCCTCCCTGAGATGGTAAGCAACCAGATATAGGTTATACATGTTCAATTATGTAAAACATTCCCATATTAGTAATTTTGTGCAAGAAGACTCAATAAAAGAAAAAAAGAAAGTGAAATATAGTATATTTCAGTCTGTATTCAAATAATGCCACTTCTTTCTCTAGAGGTGGATAGTATGCTTCATCATTAGTCCTTTGAGATTGTCATGGATCATCGTATTGTTGAGAATAGCTAAAGACATTCACAGTTCTTCTTTGAATAATATTGTTGTTACTTTATACAGTGTTCTGGTTCTGTTCACTGTGCATCAGTTCATGTAAGTCTTTCCAGGTTTTTCTGAAATCATCCTGCTTTTCATTTATTATAGTACAATAATATTCCATGACAATCATACACCACAGCTTGTTCAGCCATTTCCCATTTGATGGACATCAAAGGGATACTTGTTATAGTACCCACAATGACCCCAGAAACCAGCATTTATATTTCACATAGGCTCTGTCTACATATTATCAGAAGAATAGGTTGATTGGGTTAATTTAGTTATATAGTCAATTGTTTGACTGAAGCAATTGACCTGTTCAGGTAAAAAAGAGTAAACTGAATAACCCTATAGGAACATTATATGAAGTAAAGATGAAAGTGATTTTCATTATTATGACGATCATTGAGAAACCACAGAATATTGAGATAATTGTTGTTCAGTTGTTTTCAGTCATATCTGACTCTTCATGGCTCCATTTGGAATTCTTTTTCATTTTTTCTTGCTTTTTTTGGGGGGGGGGAAGGTAGGACAATTGAGGTTAAGTGATTTGCCCAAGGTCACATGGCTAGTTGTCTGTTAAATGTCTGAGGTCATATTTGAACTCAGGTCCTCCTGACTCCAGGGCCAGTGCTCTATTCACTGTACCACCTAGCTGCCCCCATTTGAAGTTTTCTTGGCAAAGTCATCTTCAGTCATCCTGATGAATATCAGGCCACTGGATCCAGATGGCTCTGGAGGAGAAAATGAGGCTGGTGATCTTGTGCAGCTCTCCCTCACTCAAATCAATGTCAACTGCAAGTCATGTCATCATTTCCCCATGTCCTCTTTGAAAATGAGGAACAAAACACAAATCTTGGCAAAGATACTAGAGAGGCTTGTGATTTCCTTTTTGGGCTCATTTTACAGATGAAGGGTTAGGTGACTTGCTCAGGGTCACATAGCTAGTAGATTTCTGAGACTGAATTTTAACCTGGGTTTTATTGACTCCAGGCCCAGCACTCTATCTATTTCACCATCTAGCTGTCCCCTGAGAAAATTTACTGTATCTTAAAAGCCTCTATTTGTTAGATTTGCAAATAGATATATTCTATTTACTTATACATTTGCAGGATAATAGATAAAGGGTTGGAAGGGACTTCAGAGATAATTCCTTCACATTACAGATTAAGAATTTGCAGACTAGAAAACTCATGGTTGAACAGTTAATTTAGTGGGAGGTCTAGGATTGGAATCCAGGAGCAGTGATTCAAATTCAGATCCCTCATCACTGTATCATGATGCTTTCCTGTCCAAAGGGAGTATTTCAGCTCACCTCTTGAGACCAAATCTTCCTTCATTACTATTCTGTTCCTCACAGATAGAATTTACAAGTCCATATTTTCTTCATCCAAATCAGATGTTGTAGAGGCGGAGCCAAGATGGCGGTGTAGGAGCATCAAGGTACCGCAGCTCCCATGTAGCCACCTCAAAATACCCATAAAATATGACTTTAAACAAATTCTAGAGCTCTAAAATGCACACAAATATACTTTCCGCTGAAGGCAGCTTGGCTGGGAGGGACCACCTCAGTGCTGGGAGCCAAAACTGAGCCTAGCCACAGCTGGAGCTTCAGGAGAGTGGATCTACAGCAGCTGTGGCAGTATCTAGAATTATCAAGCCATAAGAAAAAAAGGACTAAGTGAAAGGTCAGTGGAACTCGGCTAATATTGGGAGAGATAAGCAGGTCTGGCCAAACTGCCTCCAGGGCAAGGAAGTGGCAGAAGTGGAGGCCCTGCTGCCACCTGCACCTTGCTGCTTCAGAGCTCCCAGCCTGCAGACTGCAGGGAGACCAAGCAATCATTCAGAGGCCAAGTGCTCTTGTGTTGAGCAGCCTGGATCTG
>JAQQSU010015647.1:0-11123 GCA_028627135.1 Pseudochirops cupreus
GACATAGGAGAGAATAGACTGGGGGAAGGGGGACACACTAGGTTGGCTGTTTTGGGGCGGTGGGTGGGGGAAAGAGGGGGAGAAAATATGTAACTCAAAATCTTGTGGAAATGAATGATGCAAACTAAAATAAAATTTTTTAAAAAAAAGCACTTTACAAGTATCTCATTTTCATCCTCATACCTGGGAGGTGGGTGTTATTATTAAGTGGGAGGTAGGTGTTATTATTAACTCCATATTACATATGAGGAAACTGAGGCAGACAGAGGTTAAGTGATTTGCCCAGGGTCACACAGATAGTCAGTGTCTGAGGGAGGATTTGAACTCAGGTCTTCTTGACTGCAGGTCCAGTGCTCTTTCAGCTATGCCACCTGTTGTTCTTCCTTCATTCTCAAAGAAGATCAATGACATCATGAGGGTGATGTCTTAACTTATGCATGAATTGGATTTAAGTAAGGCAGAGCTATGCGCAGACATAAGCCTCACTATCTCCTCCAGATTCATCAGAGTCCAGTGGCAAGACAAAAGTCCACCTAGTTTCCTCTTCCAAGAGGAAGTCCTGAGTTTAAATTCTGCCTTAATAATTGGTTGTATGAGCCTGGGTAAATCACTTAATCTGTCAAAGCTTCAGTTTTCTTGCCTATAAAATAGATAATAATAGCACCTACTTCACAGAGTTATTGTGAGGATAAAATGAGATAGCATATGCAAAGCACTTTATAAACCTTAGAGGTCACTATAAATGCTAACCATCATTGTTGTTATTGCTAACTATTATTATCTAAAAAATTGAAAGCACTTATTTGTGAAAGCACCTGCTCTGGTATAGAAACAGGTGACTAAACAACATCACTGGCAGGGGAAAGGCTCTAAAATCATCAAAGGAATTTTTTTTGTCATTATAGATTTTATAATAATAGCAGTTATATATATAGCACTTTAAAGTTTGCAAAGCACCTTACATAAATAGGTGCTATTGTTATCCCCATATCTCAAATGAGGAGACTGAGACTGAGATTAAAAGACTTGTCCAGGGTTATAAAACTAATAAGTATCTAAATTAGGATTTGAACTCAAGTCTTCCTGATTCCAAGTTCCATACTCTTATCTGTTGCACCACCTAGTTGCCTCAGAGATAGCACAAGTCACTTAGTCTAGTTCTTTCGTATTACAGATGAGGAAACCAAAGCCCAGAGAGAATTAACTTTTCCAAAATCACAGATGCAAAACACCATATTTTTCCACTTAATTGTCACAGATTTTATGCCAAATTTTTTTTGCAAAAAAGTGGGGTGAGACCATTATGTGAAGTTTTTAAAGCAATTTGTGCTGGTATTACTTAAAAAGCATTTATTACTAAACTGTCTTTGGTGCAAGATTAGGATGTACAGAATACTGATGAATATACATTAAATTTGGGAAGTTGCAAGTCCTGCCTATTTCCCTTGCAACTATGACTCTTCATTGGGTTCAGTGACAATACCTTAGTACTGTAACACCCTAAACAAACCATGCAAGTTAGCTTTTGAAAATATACTGGCAATGTGCATGCCCTGAGATTTCTGGGCTCTCCAATCACAGTGCAGAAGAGATAAATGAATATCCATATGCCACTGGTGAATACATTGCTGTTCTGTTTCCCTTTAAAGCAGGGTCACAAACAGAATTATACCATGTGATGGTTATGCAATGAGAAGTTATAAAGCAATTTTGAGACTAAAAAAAAAAGAAAAACAGAAAAGTGCGACTGTTATGCAGTGAAATTCAGTAGCAGGGGCAGAATTTAAGGTCTTGTCCTTTGACTCCAAATCCAGTATGGTGGTCACTGGAGTGAACTGCCTACTGAGGAGCGTATGAATTTGCCTGCCTGGAGTGAGGGTACTAACCAGGCCTGGGGATGATTAATTTGAACTGCAAAATGATTTGACCCGAATCTTGTTAAATGACAGAACCTTGGATAATTTAACCTGTTGATTTTTTAATTGTTGGTGTGAATGTATGAAAAATTTCCCACAATCATTAGAATGTACTGTGTTGGAAGAAAAAGTCATTCTTCAAATGTCAACATACAATGCATTTCAAAAGTAATTCACTTTAAAATGTGCTTTACCCATTGCAATCTGATGGCTGAAGTTTCTGCAATTAATAGCCTTGAAAACCTGAATCATCCTTGAATCAGCTGAAGGATCTATCTGGGTGGTTGTCTGTGAAGGTTATTTCTATTGAATTGTGGGAGAAGAAAACAGCATATTCCTCTTCCAAGGTTCTCTACCACCTGACCTCTCCAATCTCATATCTTGATATTCCTCAATATAGTCTCTTTTTGAGCAAAATCAGCCTATTTACTGTCACTCTAACAATTGGTTTACTATATTCAACTCCCATGCTTTTGTTCATACCTTACCATTCTCTCTACCTGAAAACTTCTTCCATCATTCCCTCCCTACCCCTCATTCCATTTCTAGCACCTCTTTCAAGACCCTACCTCAAAATTCATTACCTACCAGTAGTTTTCTGTGATTACTCTCATCTTTATTGAAATATTGCTCTATATTTGTTCTCAAGTTGCTGAACGTGTACAGATTCTTATTTCCTAATTCAGTAAGGGCAGAAAAAGCTTTAAATTTGGAATCAGAGACCTAGGATTTAAGTACTGAGTCTGCTAATTGCTAACTAGGTAACCTTAGACAAGTCACTTTACCTCTCTTCTCATCTGTAAGATGAGATGGTTAGATCAGTCGATCCAAGTCAACAAGTATTGTTTAAGTACCTGTGATATGTCAGGCACTGTGCTAAATGCTAAGGATACAAGAAGCTCCCAGTCTAATATGGGAAGCAGCATGTAAGCATCTATGTACACGCAATAGAAATACAGGAAAAACTGATGATAATCAACAGAGAGGAGGCAGTATTTTTTAGGGAAATTGGGAAAGTCTTCTTGTAAAAGGAATTGTGAGATTTTAGCTGAGACTTAGAAGGCTAGAAAAGTAGGAGGGAGCCACATTATGAAAGACTTTAAAATCTAGATAAGGTAACCTCTGTGGTCCCTTCCCACTCAAAAATCTATGATCTTATGACCAACTGAAATCAATATCTGTTTGGTGCCTTTTAATACCACAGTGTTGTACACATATGTAATATAATAAATGCTCTCCTAAATCAGACTAGTTCAATATTTTATTTCCAACAATGACTGAGGAAAGTTTTATGGGGAAGAATAAGGTCAAATTCCAAAAGGTAGGGAGATAATGTATCCTACCCAATTTATTCTTATTAACCCACTATGAATCCTTAATCCAGTAACTTATCAGAACTTTTCTTTGACTGGGAAACAGAATGAATAATAGAAAGAAAATGAGGAAAATGGTTTTGAAAAGCTATCTCTGCCACTGGCTACTTATGTGAACTTGGAAGTGGTACTTTACTTCTCTTGGACTTTAGTTTCTTCATTTGTAAAATTAAGAAGTGGAACTCTAAGGTCCCTTCAAATTCAATGAATTGATATTATCTCCTTCAATCACCTCTTGGGATAAAATAATAGAGGTAACATGCATGGTAGCACAGAAAAATAACTGAATTTGTGTCAAAGTCTTCATTCTGCCACTTAATAGCTATGTAACCTTTGTCTCAGTCATTTCTGGTCCTCCACATGTTCTGGCTAAGTACTAAAAGACTTGGCACTTTGAAGCAACAAAATCTACATGGTCACTTGGTCCCTATGATAGCATAAAGGAGAGATAGCTGCTTCAAAGAGAATTGACCCCTCAGGAAGAGCTTCTCACTCAATAGACTTTAAAAGGAATGACCCCACCTTCTAGACTTGTCTCTGTTTTTGCCTGCTTGGTGGATCAGACTTCTTTAAACCTCCCCCTGAAAGAGTTGGGGAAAGGCATCCTTTCCCTGCCTGAAAGAAACGTCAAACTGTTTATGCATAACAACCAGTACATGTGCTGGCCAAGGTGAACTTGAGAGAATCTTGAAGTTCTGCCTCTTCTGCTTTCAAAAAAATAAACAGAACCATTTTGTGTGTGCTGACTCTGAACCGTACAATGCAGTTTTCTTTCCATGGAACACATTTATATACATTACTAGCATACCAACTTCATGGGATATATTTGGATATGTTACTTCTGTGTATTTGGATATGTTCCTTCTTTATCATATTGTTGATACTGATATTGTTACCAGAAGTGAGCAAATAGTGATCTTGAAATAAACATTCCTAGCCTTGGTAACTAAATTTGACAGGTCAGGAGCTACTGAGTTCTTTGGTGGGAGCTGCATAATGAGAAGAGTTTCTGGGGGATGATCACTGACAAGAGGAGAAACCCACTCTTGGCCTGCCTTACCAGTAGACATCAACTTTGAGAGAGAGAGAGGGAGCGTACAAAGCAGAGTAAAAGGTGAAATGCTAATTTTGCAGTATCACAAAATATTACATAATTTAATGTTTTTTAGTATCAAACTCCTGAGAGAGTGTAATAGCAGTTCTAAGTTAACTGCTGTTGGGTATTTATTTTTTTGTTGAGGCATGCTTGTGAGGTTTTTTGTGTGTGTTAAATATTTCTTTTTTGCTGAAGAAATAAATACCTGTCCTAGATCTGATTTATGTAGTATAAGTGAGTCCCCTTCTACTCCCCATTTTGGAGAAACTCTAAACATGAGCCAAACTTAGACGTTAGTGATCCTGGGGTTCCTGGACAGGAGGTAAAGAACCAGAGAATTTGATGGGTTTTTAAGTTTTTTTTTAAAGATCCTAACCCATATAACATGTAAAATGAGAATATTGGGCTAGATAATCACTAAGATCCCTTCCAACTCTAAATGCTATAACACTGTGAATAAATACTATTAATTCATATGGGAGGGAGAGATTCTTATAGGTTGGAATCACCAGACAAGGCTTTGTAAAGGAGATGGTACTAAAACAGGGGCTTGAGAACACAGAGAAGAAAGAGAAGAGCATTCATTGCAGACAAGGAGAACCATATCACTTTTTCTATGTGGTAATATGTATTTTATGTGTGGGTATAGGGAATATGCCATCCTGCCTGGATTTAAGAGTTTTTAAAAGGGAAACAAGGGGACAGAGAAAGTCAGAAAAGTAGGTTGGAGTCAGATCATGGAAGATTTTGAATGTGAGATTAAGGAATAGAACCTTGTATTTTGGCAATGAGGAACTATTGAAGGCTTGTCAAAGAGTTATTGAAGCAGGGCAAAAATAAATTTGGAGTTGTAGGCAAATTAGTCTGGCAGCAATGAGCAGGATAGATTATATGGGGAAAGAAACTGAAAGCAAGGAGACTGAATGAGAGCTACTGCAGTAATCTATAAGTAAAATGATAAGGACCTAGTTTAGGGTATATGGTTATCAGAGGGAATCAAAATGATGGAATAAATAAAAAAATTTTGAAAAAAAAATTGACAGAACTTGGCAACTGATTAGATATGGGCTGTAAGACAGAAAGAAAGCAAAATGAGTCAGAGCATTTTGGAAGGACTGTGAGGACTTTCGAAAGGATAGAAACCTTTTTCTTTTAGCAAAAGCTTTGGAGGATTGAATGCCAGTACTCTTCATTTAATTATGGATAGGTAAGACAGCAGTATCTAAATGGAAGGAAAAAATTTAGTCCAACATGATTTTGCCTTTAGTAAACAAAGGCTTTTGGTAGTAAACTCAGATTTGAGAAGCTTCAGTTATTGCATTTTAGTCAAGAAAGGTCTTAAATTTGTCCCCAGTAGAAAACATTCACCTTAATTTAATTGCAAGTGGATTATCATCCATTGGACAAACTCCTTATAGGTTCTGACTTCTGATTCCTTGCTTCCATGTAGACCTGGTCAAGGCAAAAGATTTACATTTCCACTACTCTCACAATTAATGACCAAATAAAAGTAAACAATTGAATGAACTAAAGAGAGGAAATTACCAATCCACATAAATATATTAAGAATAGGAGATATTTAAATTCAGTCACATTGGAAATATCTCCAAGTAGTATAGAATATTAAAAAATATACAGAAGCCATTTTGAGTGTCCTGACTCAGAAGAACACAATGTAGTTTTCTTTTGATGGGATACATTTACATATATTACTAGCATACCAGCTTCATAGAATCTACTTGCATGGATTTTGCATGAAAGTTTTACTTTATTTTTTCTACTCTTGGAATTGGGTAATTGTCACAATGAGTGAGTTACCAAATACTATCAGCTGACAGTCTACTGGTAGGAGATTTCAGTACTAGAGATCCATAGGATTCTGAGCTTGAAAAATCAAATGGGTTACATATTTTAAAATTTTATAGCAATTCTTTTTGCTGTATCAAAGAACTGGAAATTGTGGGTTATCCATCAATTGGAGAATGGCTGAACAAATTGTGGTATATGAATATAATGGAATATTATTGTGCTGTAAGAAATGATGAAAGGAATAGTTTTAAATAAACTTGAGAAGACTCATATGAACTGATGCAAAATATCTTAATCAATGATAATAATAATATAAAGACAAATTACTCTGAAAGGATTTAAAATTCTCATCAATGACATGACCAATCACGATTCCCAAGGACCAGTGATGAAGTACCCTCCTGACAGAGTGGTAATGGACTCAAGATGCAGAATGAGACGTACATTTTTGAGACTTTGCTAGTTGTTTTCTTTGACTATATGTATTTGTTGTTTGAGATAACATATGTAAAGCACTTTGCTAACTTTTAAGCACTGTATAAATACCAGTTATTATTACAAAGGTTGTTTTCTTTTCCCCATTGACGAGGTAGGATAGCGATAGTTTTGCCAAAAGTAAGTAAAGGAAAAAAGAAAGAAAAAGAGTTTGTTCACGCATTTTTTAGTGCATAGAAGAGAACTGAAGGAAGGTCAGAAGGAAACACAAATAAACAGGACAATTTTGAAAGGTAGATACTGAATTTATTGTAAGTATCATGATGGGACTGATCAGTAAGGGACCAGTCCTGGGAGCAGGAGCATTTGGTTAACCTACTTAAGATGAAACAGAACACAAGCCTGGCTCACCACGTCAGAGAATGCATAGATATTCAATAACTTTATTGTAAGCTTATTGCCTAGTAATGGAAAAGTTCTTTGGTTGGCTGTCGACCTAGAACTATGCACGCAAAAAGCATTAATTAGCCATATCAACCTCTCTTTCCTGGTGGTGATAGAGGCAAGAACTCCTATAAGGGAAAAAGAGATGGCAACAGTGACCTGTTCTCTCGACCTAGACCAATAGGCAGCTGGTAATATGGCATAGTTGTTTTTCTCTCTCTTGTTTCTAATTTTTCCTGATCTTAAATGGTTTATTATAGATATTTATGGCATTGCAAACTTTGAAAGATCATAAGAACTGATGAAGTCTGAATGCAGATTGAAGTATATTTTCCCCTTTCTTTGTTACTGTTTTTTGTCTGTGTTTTCTTTTGCAACATGGCTAATGTGGAAATGTTTTGCATGACTGCACATGTATAATCTATATCAAATTGCTTGCCTTCTCAAGAAGGGGGGGAGGGAGGGAGAAAGGGAGAGAATTTGGAACTCAAACATTTTTTAAATGATGTTAAAATTTTTTGTTTATATGTAATTGAGAAAAAAAACTTAATTAAAAAAAAAAAAAGAAAGATCATACAAATGAACTTACAGAAGTCCAGCAATTAGAATCCATACCAGAGTTTGCTGGAAGCTGAAACCAATATGCCCTTGTGTCCTTGAGAAGAAAACTACTTGATCCAGTGGCTGAGATACCATGTCCCTGAAGAAAGGAAGTAAACTTCCTGTAGCTATGCTGAATTTGGAAGTGAACTTAGTGGAGTTAATGCTTTGTAGCAACCATTTCAAAATTTGAGTATGCTCCTAATTTAGGGGCAGGTACTTTTGTATTTTCATTCTTGCTAAGTCTTCTCAGAAAATATCTCTTTGTTAATTAATGTTAACTGGTTAAATGATATCAAAGTGCTATTCAATATACAGGGAAGATATTAACTGGCACTGGAATAAAACTCAAGCTGACATCCACAACCCCTCAGGGTTACCCCTAGAATCTTGAGGATAAGATGTAGTAGCCGCCCTCTGGGAACCCAACTTCCCAATTAGAGTTGAAGTTGAATAAGAACCCCCCAGAATATATCTAGGTTACATGTGGGGCTGTATCTGGGCTACAAATTGGATTCTTTGCATTTGTGTGGATGCAGTGGAGAGATTGTGTACCTGACTTTAGTTACCAGATTCCCTAATTTAAGTCACATGTCCTTAAAAGAAAACAAGCTGTGTGAAATACTTTCATAGCTTCATGTACAGTTTTCTTTTTCGGTTCTACTTCATATATGGAAAGGATCATTTTATTTGGTGTTTATTAAGTTCAGAATTTTTAAAAATGAGGAATCACTTAGTCCAAATCAATAATTATTTTTAATGTCCTTTATGATATGACTAATATTTAACTGTCTTTTCCCTTGGTGTATCTTTGTTCACCTACTCACAATTTAGCAAGGCCCAGGCATGTCCTCCTTTCCTAATTCCTGGGGATTTATTTGACTTTCCCTAAAATGAGACAAAGTTGTTTCTGGGACCTGATCGATTGGGCTTCCCCAATGAATCCTCTGTGTGACCTACAGACATAAAAAGTTCCACTTACAGGCAGTGGGAACCCCTCAGACTTGGTGGATTCCAGAAAATCATTCAAGTCACTATGTCCTGCCCAGATGACTAGATGCATTTATATATAGAGATGAGAGGGTGCATATCCAGAGAAGCTCAGTGCAACTAAAACCTTGTTGCATATATTTGCTCTGTTGAGGGCAAAGTAAACCTCCTTTTGTTAACTGTTCAGTGACTTGTAAGGGCCACATTTCATCCCAACATCAAATCTTCAATAAGTGGATGCTAACATTAGAGTCACCTCAACACCTTTACAGATTCAAGTTTCTCTGTACAGAGAATGAAGAACAGCAAAATCCTGAATTGTGACTACTGGATCATAAACTCAAGTGTGTAGACCACAGGAAGGATGGAGACAATTCTTTAAGCAGCAGAAATACAAAGCTGCTCAGCACTTTAAATAATGGTCAGCTACTCCCTACACCCCTCCTCCCCCAAAATCTTTGAAGACAAAAGCAGGAGTGATTCTCTGGAGGAAGCCGCATGATATAGTAGAAAGAACAAGAGTTAACTAGAATAAGTGTGACTAGTTCATATCCTTGCAAAGGTACATCACAGAGGGGTCACCCAATGTGCTGCAGGCCTTCTTTGTTTCTCCTGACATCAGGACAGTATCAGTGGAGTATTCTGGTCGTCCACCTGTCTCACCATTCAGCCAGCCTATCTTATGTCATACAATTAACTGCTAACATTGTTGTTGTCATTCAGTCGGTTCAGTCATGTGTAACTCTTCATGACTACATTTGGGGTGCTCTTGGCAAAGATAATGGAGTGGTTTTCCATTTACTTCTTCAGTTTCTTTTACAGATGAGGAAACTATGGAAAATAGGGTCAAATGACTTGCCCAGTGTCCCACAGCTAAGTAAGTATTTGAGGCTGGATTTGAATTCAAGTCTTCCTGGCTCCGGGCCCTGCACTCTATCCACTGGGCCCCAGCATTCTTTACTTCTTTTCTTCAGAGTTCCTTGCTCATCATAAGTATTGAAGGCTGCTCATATTCATAATGTATCTTTCCATTCCCCTCTGTGTGGTGTCTAGCTTTAATTCTTTGGAAGTTGTGGTATTCTGCATCTTGATGCCAAACAGCAACAATGGTGGAAACATTTATTGAATAAATGATCCTTGCTATTATAGGAAGTGTGGTGTCAGTAAAATCTTTGCAATTTCCAAAAAACAATTCAGCTCACTCTCTTCCTCCTTTTCAACTTGAGGCCCAATTTACTCACTATTTATATTGTTGCCCTAGATATACATGCTGTTGAGCAAACTCTTTAAGGTATCCATTTGGCTACCTATTGAAATCTGGACAAATGGATATTTTTCATCCATCTGGTATTTTTGTGTGAATGGACATACCAAATTCCTTTCAGTGATTACAAATCTCTTCTAGGAACCTCTGCAATATCTTGAGGCTTGCTGTAATCAACACAATGTCATCCATAAGCAAAGTCATCTAGAAAACCTCACCATCTAGAGATAATTTCTTCTCTATGTGGACCCTGGGCTGGATCTCCTATGACAAATTCTTTGGGTGAGCATACATCTTGATATTTTGTGCTTTATCAGATGTTTATTATCAGAAGGACACCAAAGAGGATGTTTTCTGTTCTTACATTTTCCAAAGAATCCTAAATGATCTTGATATATGAATGAGAGACACCTTGCTATTACAGAGCATGTATTAGTAACTGGCATATCTATAGGATTTTACAAATATTACCTCATTTTATCCTTACTATAATCCTGAGAGGGAAGTGCTATTATTATCATCTCTATTTTATAGATAAGAAAACTGATCCAGATAGACTTACTATCCTGGGTGACATAGGGCAACCTTTTATCTTAGGATAAGAGTTTAAATGACTTGCCCAGCTATATAATGCTGGTTTGTGTCCAAGGCTATATTTGAACTCAGGTCTTCCTCCCTCCAAGTCTAGCTCTTTATCCACTGTATCCACTGTCCATCTAGCTGCCTCATAAGACAGTTGTATTTTGCAGTCCCCTAGGCATCCACAGTTCTACTTTGTTCACCACTGACCTAGACTTTTTGTAATAGCCTATAAAAAAGTCTTCCAGTTTCTAGTCTAATCCCTCTCCAATATTTGATATCATTCCTAAGTAATCTTCCTAAAGCATCATTATCATCATATCATTCCCCTACTCAAAAACCATCAATGATTCCTTATTGCCAACCACGTAACAGCCAGATATAGTAGGAGCAATATGTACTAAGGGCTCTGCCATGTAGGCTAGGCTAAATTTTTCTCTAAAAGGTGATGAAACTATCCTTGGGAATTAATTGGTCTAGGAGATTAAGGTTTGAATCATGGGTATAGTTTCCTGGTCCCCTAAGTCACCTAAATTGGGGCCTCCTCAGTCTTGACACATGCTTCATCATGGTCATTTCCATCATTATGGCAAATGCAAAGGACTCTGTAGCCAAAT
>JAQQSU010015648.1:0-11123 GCA_028627135.1 Pseudochirops cupreus
AATTGCCTGTCCATATCCTTTGACCATTTATCAATTGGGGAATGACTTGTATTCTTATAGATTTGACTCAATTCCCTGCATATTTTAGAAATGAGGCCTTTATCAGAGACACTGGCTGTAAAAATTCTTTCCCAATTTCCCACTTCTAAGGGATGGTTTTCGGAGTAAAGAAGGGAAGGATAGTTAGAAATGAAGGTGATACAAAACCAAAAATTACCGATAAAAATTAAAAGGAAAAAAAAACATTTTGGGGAACCTATGAGAACTAACAACATCAATCAGTCATTCAGTATTCAGCACTTACCATGTGACAGGTATTGTGCTAGATGTTGGGCATACGAGTTCATGGTCCCTACCATCTGACTCTTACCTCTGTGCTCTCCATACAGGTTAGGAATAAGGGTGTTGTTAGTCCATTGGTAGAAGTCTTTAATACGTTTGATCTCTTCAAAGTGATTAATTCTCTTCCAGATGGCTTGATTGAGGTAAAACATGTTGTGATTCCCTTCTGAATGAGTGGAAATCATCAACATTGCAAGGAAGAGGACTTGTACTGTTGGATGGAGAAATCAGATTAGTACTTAAGAGGCAGCAATGATATGGTAAATAGAGGGCTTGATTTATTAGCAAATTAGTAAGCTATACTTCTTCTAAGAAGTCGAAATTCCATTCTAGGATTTTCCCCTAACCATTTATTTTCCTGTGTTCCACTAGACAGTATTTTTTCCCCAGAAGAGGTAAAACATATCCCATCTTATACACATCAGCACCATTGTTGAATTTGTTATAATGCTATATATAATGGATGGATGGATGGATAAGGCCCGTGTTCACAAAGCAGAGCTATACCTTATCTTTCAAAATCCATGGGATGTGTTTTCAGCTGAATTGAAAACAGTGGAAGGAAATCATAAACGTAACACCTTGTCCTTTTTGAGTGTCTTTTTTTAAAAAAAAACTTTTCCAAGTGCTTTTAAAAGGAATTCATTTTTCCTCCTAGCAACTCGGAGATAAAGGACTTGTCCTCATTTCTATTATTCACATAGGGAAAATGAGTCAGAGAGAAATTAAATTTTTGTCCAAGGAATTAGCAGAGCTGGGACTAAAGCCTGGGTTCCCTCCTTCTTAATTCGTAAGTCTTTCCATTTGACTACTCTGACCTCTGAAATCCAGAAATAAACTCAACCGACAAATGCCTTCCCCCCTGCAATTTCCTCTATTTGCTCTGGAAGCAGGTTGCTGGCTCAACATGCTGTCATATTCTTTTTCATACCGAAAATTTCTCTTGCCAGTTGGAACAGTTGTTTCTCTTTCTTGGTTCTTTCTGGAGCTTTAACTGGCTTCTTCACAGGAGGAACCCTATAGATGGGGTTGTTCTCATCTCTTAAGCCGGGTGGTGACAAGGAGGGGCATCTTGCTGTTGAAAAAACCAGATGGGAGCAAAAGAAACACTATGCTTTGGTGAAATACTGATCAGTTTAGCCCTGGACAGAGGTAGATCAAAGAGGCAGGAGCCCAGCCCAACTTAGCATGCATTTGTTAAATGCCTGCTAGGTTAGAGGTACCTTGCTAGGGGGTGGGGTAGAATGACAAAATGAAAATTGGTCTGATTCAATAAGGCACGCTAGAGGTCTCCCCATCTGAATTCAACGTGTCCTGCCTAGACTGTAATTCTAGCATAGTACAACCAGAAGTCAGTTAACAAGCATTTATTAAACACTAATAGAACACAAGTAGGAGCAGCCAGGTGGCACCATAGTGCATAGAGCACCTGGCCTGGAGTCAAGAAGACTTATCTTCCTGAGTTTGAACCCAGCCTCAGACACTTACTAGCTGTGAGACCCTGGGCAAGTCACTTACCCTTATTTGCCTCAGTTTTCTCATTTGTTAAATGAATTAGAGAGAGAAATGGCAAACCACTCCAGTATCTTTGCCAAGAAAACCCCAAATGAGGTCACAAGGAATTAGATGCGACTGAAAATGACCTAACAACTACAGCATATATCAAGCACTGTGCTAGGCACTGGGGATAGAAGAAGGACAAAAGACCCTGCCCTCAAAAAGCTCACCATCCAATGGGGAGACAGCACACAACTATGTACAAACAGGACAAATTGGGGAGGGGGGTGTTATCTCAGAGGGAAGACCCTAAAGCTAAGGAAAATGGGAAAGAGTTCCTGCAGGAGTTGGGACTTGAAGGAATTACCCAGGAGAGCCAAGATCCTCCTCATCTGCTGTTCCTGCTCTTTGTTGCACCAGGATATCCTTGTCAGCAACAGTGAGAAGAACAGTGTGAATACCGTCACCTACACAAGAGAGTAAGAGACGCCTGACTGAGCAGGTATTACAGAATCCAAGAGGAGGCAGGAGGTTGGATTTTTTGGCTAAAATAAAAATTGGTTATGATGAATAGATTTCAATATACCATTATTTCTGTTATAGTCAGTGGTGTCAAACTTAGAACTGTATGATTTCATTGTCTTTGTAAAATTACCAATAGAAAGTCCAATACTACATTAGAGATATTTAGGTGTGTCCAGTGAGTAAAGTGAATATTTTCTTACACACTACTTTAGGAATAACCCTAGAGCATGATAAATAAATAGAAAATCTTGTAATATTGGAAGGGAAGTGGACAACTTGTGATGACTTGCTTGACCTCATTCCCTGGTCTATCTTTGGAGGGACTCTGTTAATGAAATTAAAAAAAAAAGTCAAGTATTAAAAATCCGGCATAGAATAGAACAGGGTAGAAAGTCTTTACTCCCAGAACTAGAAAGTATCTTACGGATCATCTAGTTCTTCTTTCTCAGTGAATAGGTTAGGAAGCTGAGGCCCATGAAGGGTTTTAGATGACATTCCCAAGCTTATACAGCTAGTTAGAGAAAGAAGTAGGACTAGAACCCAGGTTTAGATACTGAACATGGAGGGGGAAATCATTTGGCCAGAAGAGAAGCCCAAAGTTTAGCTGGTCCAGCATACCTGCATTTTTGGCAGCTTCTTTTTCTTCTTCAATTGCCAAGGTTAATTGTACTACAATAGTGAATAACCAGGCACCTTTGGAGGTACAGGGCTCTAGAGCTGTGATATTTGGCAGTTTAGTAGATAGCGAATCTGTCTGCGCTTTCACTGGTGTACAGAAATCCTACCAAGGCAAGTAGACACCTTCCCTGCAATTTATAATCTCATTCTCTAAAGCTGTAGGAGTCTAAGTGATCTGTCCAGCTAAGTGACACAGCCAGTATATGTTAGAGTCAGAACTGGAACCGAGCTTGTTTGCACATTAAACTGTGAACTTTGAAGGCAAGGACTTTTTTTTTTTCACCTTTTCTTTTTATCACCAGTGCTTAACACGGTGCCTGTCGTATAATAGGTGTTTAATAAATATGTATTGACTTGACTCTGAGGCCAGCTCTCTCCCCATTACTCTACATCCTTTCTATCGATGGCTGGTACTTTAAAAAACAGGCCTTTAAAAGGATCTTTCTAAGATGTGAGGCAAAATCTTAGTGTTGTCTTAATTTGTGTTTCTCTTATTAGTGATTTGGAGCGTGTTTTCATACTGAACTGATAATTTGCAATTCTCCTCTTGTGTAAACTATTTTGACAACTTACCTATTAGAAATGGGTCTTAGACTTATAGATTTGTGTCAATCCCCTGTAAAACTTGGACATCAGACTTTTTTCAGTGATAGTGATCATAAGATTTTTTTTCTATCTGCGCTGATTTTGTTGGTGTAAAAATTTCTTAATTCGATTATTTTTAATTCTCACCTCCATTCCTTGTTTGGCTCACATTTCTCCCTTATCTATAATTATGACAGGTACTCTCTTCTATTTTTTTTTTCCAATTTTAACTTTTAGTATTCAGTTCAAACATCTATTTGGAATATTATTGTGGTATAAGATGCTGGTCTAAACCTAATTTCTGCCAAACTGGTTTCCAGTTTTCCCAGTGGTTCTTGTAACATAAGAGTTCTTTCCCTTATAATTTGTGCTTTTGGACTTATCAGACACTGAACTATTTCTTGTTAAATTGCTTTTATTTTTTGCTTAGCTAGTCTGTTCCACTGCTCACTTTTTCTATGTCTGACTACCACCAAATAGTGGATATTATATAGTTTTAAGTTTAGTAATGTTCTGCCTCCTCAGTTTTTTCTGCTTTTTTTCATTATTTCTCTTGAACAGAGGTCCTCCTAATGGTAAGGTCGGCCCTCTGTCCATTATATAACACTGCCTTTAAAGGTACAAAGCAGGGTTTTAAACTATTTTTGTGTTATGGACTTCTTTAGCAATCTAGTAAAAACTGATAGATCCCCTCACAGAATGTTTTGAAATTCACAAAATTAAACACTCAAGATCACAAAGAAAAAACTGAGGTTAAGAAACCCTCCCTGTTCTAGTCCTTTATTCTACCAAATGCTTTTTGCTATTTATTATCTTGCCTAGTTTAATAAAATATCTCCTTGGTAGTTTGGAATAGCACTGAAACTAGAAATTTATTTTGGTTGTATTCTCATTTTTATTAAATTTCCACTTACTTTCACTGGCTGGATTATGAAGATATTTTGGAGAATTGACAGTACCATTGAAATGACCCAGCTGGTCGCTTGATCTCTGTTCAGCTTTAGGCTATAGAGAACTGTGAAAAAGGCAGAGACTAGGCTTGTCACACCCAGAAGGAGCCAACAGACATAAATGGACCATTTTGGCAGGTAGTTGGAGATGGTACACTTCTCTTCCTCTGAGTCCAGCATAGGGAAACTCGTGATATCACTAAAGAGAAGAAATTGAGGGCAAGAATCTTGCATTTAATGATGCCATAGGAAGAAGGGAGGAAGCAGAGGCAGGAAGGATGCTCTTACCTGCTTGGGCCCTGTGCCATGGAAAGAACCTGGGTCTCCACGAGCTCCCTGAGGCTTTGTAGCTGGCTAGCTGAGTACAGGAAGTCATGGGGCCTTCCAGATGGGCTTGCCCAAAGTGTACTGCACTGGAATTGCAGCCTCTCCAGGACTCTGAGCAGGTACTGGTTTAAATTACGGAGATTTTCTGGAACCTCTGAAAGTACATTCCGTGTGGATGTGAGGATGCTTCTCAAGGGCTAGTTCTCAATAAAGGCTGATTGACTATTAACAAAGATGGATGGCTTCAATTTCCTTGTTCCCCATCTACCTTTGGTGAGTTGTGCTTACATCTGTATATGACCACACTTTATCCTTCTCTCCAAATCATTCAGCTGTGAGAAGCTTATGGACACAGAGGTTTAAAATGGTTCAAGCAACTACATTTCCTTTCTCCATCCCCAACCCCCAATCAATCAATAGTAAATGTTTTGTAATTGAGTCATTCCAGTTGTGTCCAACTCTCCATAATCCCTTTGGGGGTTTCTTGGCAGAGATACTGGAAGGGTTTGCCTTTTCCTTTTCTAGCTCATTTTACAGGTAAGGAAACTGAGGCAAATAAAGTGAAAGTTCTTGCCCAAGGATCACACAACTAGTAAGTGTCTGAGGTCAGATTTGAACTCAGGTCCTCCTGCTTCCAGGGCTAGCACTCTGTCCATTGCATTACCAGACCTTTATTAGCTGTATGACCCTGGGCAAGTCATTTAACCTTGCCTGCTTCAGTTTCCTCATCTGTCAAATGAGCTGGAGAGGGAAATGGCAAACCACTCTACTATCTTTGCCAAGAAAACTCCAAATAGGATCATCAAAAGTCAGAAACAACTGAACAGATCAAGCATTTATTAAGTACCTACAACATACCAGAAACTGGGAATACACACAGGGGTGGGAAGGGGAGGGCGGATCAGGAAAGTCTAATGTAAGGAGATGTGTGGTCTGAGATCTGAAAGAAGACAGGGATTTTAAGAGAGGGCATTTCTTGCACGGGTCTTGGCAGCCTGTGCAAAGGCATGTCAAAGACCTCACAAGGCTTAATTTGTAGAAGCACTTTATATGGGAAATATACTGTGAGAAACAAACTGTGTTCAGGAATTGATTTTCTCTATCATATGATCTCTAGAAATGAACAGGGAGTTACAGTGGCTTCCTAGAGAGGAAGCAAGGCAGTCAGTCTCAGATATCCTCAGGGAATATTTCAATGGAATCATTGTCAATACTCTAGCTTTGGAGAAATCCCTGTTCAAAGCAGCTGAGTATGTTTTTCATTAGTTAGCACACTTGATCAAGAGATGTGGGCTCCAAGGAGCTAAAAACAGGAAGGGGTAAAATTACCCTCATCAGTAGTTTAGTGGTTGGCAACAGCGGGAAGGTAAAGAGAGGGAAGGGGCCAGTTCATTAAAAGCACTTTACCACTTGTGAGATGTGACTCTGTCTGCTGCCATCGACTTCCTTGCCTTTCTAGATGAGAATGAATGAGGCTTGACAACCCCTGGACCAGGTCTGTAACACTGTCACAACTCCCCTCGGATCCTTCCCATTCGGAAGGCAAGCATGCATTTTTCATATGCAAAAATCCCACTGTTTCCTTTAACTCCTGAATGTGGAACCAAGATGAAAAAAGTTAGTGGTGACTGTATTTTTTACATAAATTAAGAACAATTATATCAAAAGTATCAGAAGAAACACTCAAGACTAGGGTCATGTCTTTTGTTGAGAGGAAAAGCTACATCATCATCATCATGGAAAGGACCTCAGAGACACTCTCAAGTGAGACATTCAATTAGTATGGAGGAAACTCAGGTTATGGGACTTGTCCAAGGGCTCACAGCTTGTAAGTGTCTGGAGCAGGATGTGAACTCAGGTGTCCAGGGATCCATGCCACTGCTGTTTCCATTCATCTACTTATTCAGTGTGCATTTGTACTGTATGCCAGGTACTAAGGTAAGTGTCAGAGACAGAAAAGAAAAAATAACGACAAAATCACACACACACACACACACACACACACACACACACACACACACACGAAAAGTTCTTGCCCTCAAGAAGCTTATAGTCTGTTGGGGGTGGGAATAACTTCTATACAGAGAAGTAAAACGGTACTTCCTCAGAAAGCTGTCACCCCATTCTGTGATTTGTGAATGTCTTTAAAAGCAGCAACAAAGAAATTAGAACAAGTCAGTCAGTCAGTCGGTCAACAAGCATTCATTAGCACTTCCTGTGTGGAGGTGCTGGGCTGAGCACTGGGCAGACAAAGAAAGGCCAAATTGGTTTCTGTCCCCAAGGAGCTCGCATTGTATCAGGGCAGGTGATGTGGAAACAACTGGCAAAGAGTGGAAGGAAGGTAAACTCAGAAGAGATGACGCTGGCGCTCCTACGGGAGATGATGGCTGGGCCATTCCTTGGCCATGCCAGTCCCCTTTTCCCATTGATGAGCTTCTCCCAGGGCCTCCATTTTGGGCAATGACCCCGAGCAGCCAACCTTCATTTCCCTACTTGACCCGCTCCTGATTTTCTGGACTTGGACATCATGCCCTGTGCAAGAACCTTCCCGCCAGCCCCTTTCTAGCTCCATTTTGTGTGCTCCTCCTCCATTAAAAATGTATGCTCCTTGACACAGGGATTGGCTTTCTTTTTCTGCTTGTAACTGTATCCGCAGGGCTTAGTGCAGTGCCCAGGATATAGTGAGCAATTAATAAATGCTTGTTGTCTCACCTTACCTTGTTTCCTTGAAGGAAGCCAGGAAAGCTAAGAGACAGTGGTGCCAAGGGAGAACGTTACAAGTATGAAGGACAGCCTGTGGTGATGGTAACAGGAGAGGAAATGTCATGTTTGAGGAATTGTCAAATTGGCCAGTGTTGTTGGATCCTATCGTATGCAAAAGGGAAGTAAAGTATAAGACCAGAAACGGAGGAGGGTGCCGGACTAGATGCCAAACAGAGAGCTTTATATTTGATCCTGGATGTAATAGGGAACCGCTGGAGTTTACTGAGTAAAGGAGAAGACTATCATAGAATGCACCATAAAATAATTCTATATCACAGAATAATTACAAGAAAAGTAGAATGATAAGATTGCTAGAAAATGTAAAAAAAAAAAAACAACAACCCAATCCAACATTGTTTCTAGATATTCAGACCAGCTGCTAAGAGAAATGATGGATTTATGAAATATCAAACTCCCCAAGAAATCACAAGTTATTGATTGCCCACAGTAAGCCAATTCATAAATAACAGAAGAAAGTGGAAAGTCTTATTAGGCACAATTTAGTGACTTAGTACAGTTTTCTTTTACCCATACAAAAGTATTTGCTACAGAGCTGTAGCAACCAATTTTGGCATCTGGGACAAGCAGCACAAAGCATTCCCTCAAATCCATTTTGTAATTCATGATGGGAAGATAATACAAATGAAGACAAATTCAGTTGTGTGAGAAAGGAGACCCAAGTGTACTAGCCCTATGGAGAAAGGGCCTGGGACATCGAGAAAACATTGCCAGATAAGCGTCTACCTGAAAGGGGAAGGGGATGCAGCAGAGCTGGGCTGGGCCAGGGAAGAAGGGGCTTATGTAGGGTACAACCAGAGGAGAGGGGAATGGGATGTGTGGGGAAGTTAATCTTTTGGTGGTTTCTTATTTTAAATAATTATTCTTGCTAACAAATGCTTATCTCAACTGATTTTGTATGAAAGAGGAAAGTAAATGCTATTAAAATGTATGTGCAACATATTTGTAAAATGCGCAGTATTTTGCAAACATTTCAAATTTTTTTCACCCTCTATATTTCAGTGATTCAGGGACAAAGCCCTGATGGCCTCACCTAAGATAGCTATTACTATTGAAAAGGACAGATTCATAATGTGGCTCAGAACTTACCTCAATTATTTTTTGAGTAGTTACAGACCCAAAAGATGTGTCTGAGGTGGAAGATGCCTGAATGGGAATAAAATGAGGTGGAATCTTCTCCTGTGGATGAATCAATGGGAAGATTCTCCCAATGATAAGATTAACTGGGAAGAGGATAGAAGCAGTTTGGATGCTGATGAGAAATTCAGACCAGGTCACAGCAAAAGGTCCTACTGAAGGAATACAGATAGTATCCAGGTTCACTATGCACAATATCACTACCATAAAAACGTTCATACCTTCCAGGTCATACATAATTACTTTTATAGCAGGCATATTTATTACAAGGGGTTTGCTTTTCATTTCCTTGGAGAGGAAAGAGAGAAGAGAGGTAGGAGGGAAGGAAGCTAGGTGGTGCTATAGAAAAAGTACTGAACCTGGAGTCAGGAAGACCTGAGTTCAAATTCTACTTACTAACTATGACTCAAAGCAAGTCACCCTCTCTCAACCTAAGTTTTCTCCTCTGGAAAATAGGAATGATAGTAGCACTTTAGCTCTCTGGGTTTTGGTGAGGATCAAACAAATCAACATTTTAAAAGTGCTTTAATATAAATCCTGGCTATTGTTATTATTGTTAGGGAATGGAGGATCAGAGATAGATTTTTCCTCCTCCCTCCAAAGAGAGGCCAGAAGGAAATCCAGGCGGACTGCGCAGCTTTTAATGTGACATGTTGAATTTGCTATACACTTGAAGAACATAATGCCTGAAAGTTTGTAGTTTCATGAATGCTCATTTTATTTGGTGTTTGTTAAGTCAACATAGAAATAAGATGAAATTTAAAAAAATTCTCACCTGGCAGCTTTACTTGTAGATTTGGCTGGAGACAGAAAACTATTAAGAGCCCAAAGAACTTGGGGCATCAGCTGGTGATTGAATGGTGCAGTGGATAGTGTTGGGCTCTGAGTCAGAAAGTCACAGATTCAAATCCTACCACAACCATTTACTGTCTGTGTGATTCTGGGCAAACTACACAATATCTTTTAGGTTCAGTTGATTCACCTATTAAAATGGATGAGATGGTAATAGTAGCCCCTACCTCACAGGATATGTAAAGCTCTAAACAAACACTAGCTATTATTAGTACTCGATTGATTGGTAAATGAAGGGAAGCAAGAGCAGAGAAACCCTTCTAGAATGTTTCACTATCAGGCTGCCAAACAAGGAAGGAAAGGAGGCCACCCTTCTCTTCCCGGTTCTGGGAGGGAGGGGAGCAGATGATGAAGGTCCTGGCTAGATTTACCTCGATCCTGCACAGTCCTGTCTTCCTCCTCTGTGCTGTTTAGCTTCCAGAACATGATGTTGATGACCATACTACAAATAAGAAGGGTCATACAGCAAGACAGTCGCTGGACCCTTGTGACCTGGCTCCAGGGGCTGCCGGTCACCACCGACAGACACAGGTGCTCCTGGGTGAATTTTTCTACAATCATGGAGGAATATAAATTCCTGAAAAGGGAAAACAGGAGACAAGAAATTGTTAGGCTCCATCCCTTCATTTCCTCATTTGTTTTTAGGAATAGGAGATTCTTAGGCACAGAATGGGAAATCGCTGAGCTTGGAGGCAGGGAAGACCTGGGTCTGGAGCTTGTCTTCAACGCTTTCTGCCTCTGTGGCCAAGGACAAGTGATCTAACCTCTATGGACCTCTCAATGGGGACAATGCTGTCTGTAAGTACTGTATGGATTGCACCTTTGGACCTTAAAGAGCTATAAAGAGTCTGCTAGTTCATATAATAATAATGGTAACTGCCATTTATCTTGAGCATCTTAAGCACTTTATAAATGCTACCTCATTTTATCCTCACAACTCTTAGTTCTATTGTTATACCCATTTTATGAAGGAGGAAACTGAGGCAGGCAGAGGTTAAGTGGCTTATCTGGGGCCACACAGCTATTAAATGCCTGAGGCTAGATTTGAACTCAGGTCTTTTTGACTTTTGTGTTGTTTGCCTTACCAGCATGGGCTGGTACCAGAACTGTCATGCCAGAGTCGGATGCTATGCAACTCCCTTAGCGGGGACCTGGTGGTGAGAAGGAAGACATCTTGTGCCCCCTGTTCAAAGATGACTTTGTGGGGGTCACTCATGTCTATTCACTGCACCACCTAGCACTATATCTTATATGGTGCTTAGAAGATGCAGGGGAGCCCTTATTTTATTTTTATTTTTTTATGTTTAATTAACTTTTGTTTATTTTTAGTTTACATCATTGATTTCCACAAGATTTTGAGTTACAAATTTTCTCCCCGTCTTTCCCCTACCCACCACCCCAAAACAGCAGTCCCACTGTATATCTCCTCCCCCAATCTGCTCTCTCCTA
>JAQQSU010015649.1:0-11123 GCA_028627135.1 Pseudochirops cupreus
ACTTTTCCCCCTGAACTAGGTAAATGATATTCGATCGATTAAAGTAAGATTGTTAACCCATTTTGAGTTGCTTTCCTTTATAAAAGCAGATCTAAGAACCTGTGCTAGTAGCCGCCCTAGGTATGCTAGGGTGCTTGCTGATACAATGAGCTGATACATGGGCTGTCCTGTTAGTTATACCAGGTTGAGGATGGCATTAGAACAATGTCCTGACCCCTGGTAGGGGTTACAGTACAAAGCGTAAGGACAATTACTCTATCCTTTGTCTCACCTCTAATCAACCTGATCTAGGGTCTATGCAGTGTTATGCAAGACTGATCCAACCCTCATATTTACACTTAGGTCTCTGCCTTCACTATCAGGAAGAATTTATGGCATAAGGAGCTCTGAATGGTTCACTGCTACCTTAGACTCAGCCTCATCACCTCTCCCTGTATCCTATAACTAATCCATGGTATTGTTTCTTCTCCCTCCCAGTCATGCCTGGACCAAGGAATGATGTATGATGAAATTCATTTTGGAAACTAAAGAGAATTCATAGTCTTCCTAATACCTATCTCCCCATACCTTCCACCTTACTAAGTGGAAACATCCAGAAGAGGGGAATTAGAACAGTGGAAGACCGTAATTCAGGCTATATTAGCATCAATTGGAAGTGGAGATGTTTAAGCACCTAGAACAGTACCTAGAATATAACAAGCAATAAAAAAAAATACTGATTGATTAAAGATGACTCAAGGGGTGCATGCTAATCATTTTCAAGTAACTGAAAGGCTGTCAAGTGGAATGATGGTTAGACTTCTCTTTGGACATAGATATCAGAACTTGGAACAATGTATGAAAGTGGTGACAAAGAAAATTTAAGTGTGATATCAGGAGAATCTTCCTAAAAATTAGAACTCTCATTGGAAATCTTCAAGCAAAGGCTAGATGATCAATTGTGGGTAATGCTTTAGCAGGGATTTTTTCTGGTGAAGTTAGACTAGAGGTAAATTGAGATCCCTTCCAAATCATTTGGCTCTATTCCATTTCTGGGTCTAGAGGAGAAGTATGCCCAGCATAATAAGATCTTCCAGATTGTACCCTCCACCAATACAACCATCAAGAACCCGAGGACACCTTTGTACCACATTGAGACATCAGAGAAGGACTTCAGTGAAGACTTTAGAAATATTGGCCATGACTATCACAGTTTCTTATAAAAGTTAAAACTGATGCAAAATAATTTCATGATAATAAAGAAGTCAAAAGAGCTTAGAAATTGTCTCAGCCAGCCAATCAACACTTGACCTCCTGGACAAGCAAAGAGACATGGCTGCCAAGGGCAATTTTTGGAGGAAGCAGATGGGAGATTATGGACAATATTGCCTCATAAAACAATGTAAAACAGTTGGGGGGAAATGAGCCTGGATAGAACTTGGCTTGAGACCCAGCTAAGCTAAGTTACCCCCCAAAATTTGTAGATGAATCCAAAACAAGAATAACAAATAGATTTGAAATAGAACAGATGTACCAGCATTTCTATATAGATCTATGCTCCTCAGAAATTATAATGGAGCCAGGAAATGTGAGCTTTTTCCTTTAATACCCAATGTGTTTCTCACAAGAGGAAGTGGAAATGAGACAAAATGAGGTTGGGAAGAATGGTTAAACCTTAAAAGATACATATAGAAAGCAAAATCTCTGCTGGAGTTTACACAATTTTAAAGACACTCAGGAATAAATTTTCAAAATATCTCAATTTGTGCAAGATTCCAAGAGTAGAACAAAATATGGTTATTAAAAGGGAAGACAAATAAGAAGGCATCAGAAATTACTAACCTATACACTTACCTTCTCGTTTCTGTAAAATTTTATGAGAATGATTTATTTATAAATTAAGGGAATTGGAGGGACTAAGAAAATCATGGTTCCAAACCATGCATTTCTAGCTACTGAGGCCAATTTCACCCTTCATCTCCTGCTAGATGACTATTTACCTATCAACCTTTCCCCATGTATTCTTGAAGGTTTTTTTAAAAGTACATTTTTAAAAAATCAGAGAAGGGGCTAAAGAGACTTTAATTCTGTTGCACTGAGGGGGATGCTTATAAATCATGGGGTTCCTTCAGAAAAATGTGTGTCCCTTAAGAGAAGAGGAGCCACATGGCTACAGAGATGGTAGTGGAATGATGGAAGAATCCTTGTATAAGGACAAGAATTTTGGGGTCAAGTCTTTTGAAGAGATGAGGAACAGCTTTGTGTGCAGTTCCAAAACTGAACAGGAGTTTTAGCTGGGAAGCAGCAACAGACAGCGCCATGATGTGGAAAAGTGAACTCAAACTTTGTCTTCCATTGGTACTTTGAGTTACATAGACTAATTAAGGTGACAATGAGGTAAGAATTCACTGGCTTTTGCCCCGGGGACTTTCCCCAGTCAGAGGGCCTTGAATTCAGAGTATTACTACATACATCTGTAGAGGATTTAGTACCCATAAGAGAGAGTAGGGGGCAGCAAGGTAGCGCAGTGGACAGAGCATCAGGCTGGAGTAAGACTCATCCTCTTGAGTTGAAATCTAGCCTCCAACACTTACTAGCTGTGTGATCCTTGGTCAGTCACTTAACCCTGTTTGCCTCAGTTTCCTCATCTGTAGAAAGAGTTGGAGAAGGAAATGGCAAACCACTCCAGTATCTTTATCAAGAAAACCCCAAATGGGGTTATGAAGAGCCGGACTGTAAATAACTGAACAGCAACAGAGAGAGCCTCTTTTAAGCACTCAACTTTCACCTTTTGGAGGGGAATCTGACTCACAGGGTAGTGTTATAATTCTGGAGGACTATACTGATATCGGTAAGAAGTGGGGCTCACAAGATAGAGAAGGAGAGTGGCTTTGACTGTTAATGGACTCCAAATTTGAATCTTTTGTGGGTTGTGTTTTCTGTTGCATGAAAGAAAGCCAATCCTATATTCAGTTTATTTATTAGTTATTGGAGCTGGGGACCCTTTTACATTTTCTGTAGAGACCTAGATGTGATCAAAACAAAGGTTTTGATGTTCCTAGGGTCAACCCTTGATGGTGGAGGAAAAATGAACTAATTTCTGATGTTCTCAGGGAAACTCTGGGCAGAAGTCAAGTGGAATGATGTGTAACATGCCCCTAGGGTTGGATTTAGTCCATGTAAATCCAAAACTGGGATTCTGGACAACTTTTATATTCATATTAGTCAATCATGATTTCCCTTTATGGAAATCACCCTGGCTTCCCCTACATTATGCTTTCTTAGTTGTTTAGCAACAATATCCTTTAATAAAAACTTAAATTTGTAATTTGATTTGACCATTTGGTTAGATATATTGTTAACAGAATTTACTGTTCACCACTTGCCTATGTGAAGATATTTATATGGAGGACCTTCATAACAATTAATGTTAACTGAAAGTGCCATGGACTACCTTGAGAAGTAGTGAGTTCCCTGTCTCTGATAACATTCAGGTAGAGGTTGAATTACTATTTATTGGGGATGCTGTAGACAGAATTCTTCTTCAAGTATTGATCTGAAAAAATGATTTCTGAAAGCTTTTCCAACTCTGAGATTCTGGGATTCTTTGGAATCTGTATTCCCACTCCCAACATATATTTAGCCCTCAGAACTGATGGAAGAAAATTCTTACCTTTTCTGCCAATTATGTAAGATCATTTTCTCCTCTTTAAAATTCAAGCTTTCCCTCTTTCCCCTTCCAAAGCTGGAGAACTTCAAAGGGCAGCTTTAGTTTTGTTCAAAGGAAAGTAAATATCTTACCTTTTCAACATGGGAGAACCGGATAAAAATATGTCGTTCTCCTTAGGCATTAGCCACTATGCTGTAGAGTCTCCTAATCCCATCTCTAAATAACTATCGATCAAATATGCAGCTGTAATGGGTTAGAGGGTAAAATGTTACCTTTGGGCTTAGAAGGCTATGGAAAATTGTGACAAATAGCACCTGAAGTTACTTGAAAAATAATCAGGAATGAAGTTGTCACGGAATTAACTGGGGATAGGAAAGTGGACAATTTATAATATTTTCAAGTTCAAATTGCTAAGCTCCAGGTGACGATCAATTTTTTCCTCCCCTCATTTTTTCTCTGTTTTATTAGAAGTGCTCTTCAATCGATTTTTGTTGCCAAAGTAGTCAATCAATGCCATCTTGGAGAATTGTTTTTTTTTTCTTCCACAATTTTGGGCAGCTAGGTGGCGCCATACTGCATAGAGTTCCAGGCGTGAAGTCAGGCCGACTCATCTTCCTAAGTTCAAATGTGGCCTCCAACACCTACTAGCTGTGTGACCCTGGGCAAGTCACTTCACCCTGTTTGCCTCAGTTTCCTCATATGTAAAATGAGCTGGAGAAGGAAATAGCAAATCCCTCCAGTGTCTTTGTAAAGGAAACCTTAAATTGAGTCACACAACAACAACAATAACTTTTACTGACAACTAGAGATATATAAATATATGAACAATAACAATATAAGCATAAAATAAGAAAAAGGAAGAAGAAAAGAAATAGTAAAAAAAAATTGTTTAAATTCAGCCTCAGACACTTAACACTTACTAGCTGTGTGACCTTGGGCAAGTCACTTAATCCCAACTGCCCTGCCCTGCCCTCCTCCCTCAAAAAAAAAGGCAAAAAAAAATTGTACATGTGTAACCATATCGTTAATAACCACTCCCACAAAGACTACAGATATCATTACTATATTTTTAAAAACACGATGGAATCATTTAAATTCCCCTTATTATGAACTTGACAAAAAATAAAATGAGCATTTCTATATACAGAATAGAACAGAAAGGATAGTACGGAAAACTATGTATTTCTTAAATACAACTTTCTTTTCCTTTTAAGTGTAGTGAAGACTACATTACCATTCTTTTAGAGTGAAAAAACTATGTCTTCCCCTCAGAGTTCCAGGTGTACCCCTATGGAACCAAGCCCTCATTCCAGTGTGTTCCTCCTACGGTTAAACACCTCAGTTCCATTTAACCAAATAATCTCAATGAGCTTTTCCAAAGAGCTATTTACCACCAAGATGTACCAGGGGTCCACTCTCTTACATACTACTTTGTTACCTTGCGAGAGTGGGCTCAAGCACAAGGCGCTTTTTATATAGTGTTCACCCCAACAAATTCATTTCCAAATGTGGCCTGGTGTATGGTTAGATGAGTCTGTATCTCTGCTATTGTTGGACTGGGGTGGTTGGGTTTCTCAGGATTGCATTCTTCGTAATTTCTTAACAAATCCATGTATAGTCTTCAGCTCCTGTAACTCTGGTGGTTTGCTCTCCTGACCTTTTGAAGCTCAGAAAGTCACAATTATTTCCAACACCTTTACCTAAAAGCAAAAAGTCAAAGAACAGAAGCCTATACTCATAGGCCTTAGCTTCCAATGGAGAAAGCCTGAAGCCTTGGTACTCAAAACATTGCTTCTCACCAGAATACTGCCAGGCAGGAAAAATGACCAACCAAGGGCTAGATTTTGACTGACTAGTACACTTTGAATATACCTCAGTTCTAGTTATATAACTAATTAACAGTCCATAACCTCATCAGAAAATTAGCAAATCAGATCCAGCTACATAGTGTCTGTGCATACTCCAAATCAGGGAGCAGGACTCTTGGATTCCAAGTTCTCCATATTAGTGAATTACATCAGCCTTATGACTGCCCCATTACAGAGGTATATAATAAATTCAACATGTAATTTCAAAACTATCCTACTTGTCTGTGTCTTCCTCTGACTTTCTATTCTCATTTAAGAATACTTCAAGGATCCTCTATTCTCTTTCTTTTTTGACAGGAGGTGGGGGAAAAGGGGACCTTATTGTTAGCTTCCACACCCCGCATTGAAAGATGAAAATAAAAACTTTGCAGCCAATATGCATAATTCACACGTTGAACACATCAAAAAATTCTTCACCTTGAGTCTATCACTTCTCATCAGTCCTCTGAAAATGTGCTCCATAATTACATTGATCAGAATCCTTAAGTCTTTCAAAGTTGTGTTTGTGTGTGTTTTTTTAAATAATGTTATGGGGTAGCTAGATGGCTCACTGAACGGAGCATTAGCCTAGGAGTCAGGAGGTTCAAATTTGAGTTCAAATTTGACCTCAGACACTTGACACTAGCTGTGTGACCTTGGGCATGTTATTATTGTATATAGCATTCTCTGGATTCTGCTCACTTTCCTCTGGCTTTTTCAAGTTATTCTGAAACCATCCCTTTTATTATTTCTTCCAGCATAATAATATTTCATCATATTCACAGGCTATAATTTGTTCAACCTTCCCCGATTAATTGATAAACACCTGTTTCATTTCCAGTTCTTTGCTATAACAAAAAGAAGTGCTAAAAATGCTTTTGACCATATATGTCCTTGTAGTAACGTTGCTAAGTTATAGGATTTAGTGATTTTGGGGGCATTCATCAATATTGGTTTCCAGTGTGACTGGAACAATTCCTGCTTCCCCCAACAGTGCCTTAGTTACATAGCATAGAGATAATTAGTGCCCTAAATGATGCGTTTCACTCATGTATGATCTATTCCTAGAATGTTTTAAATGTAGCAGTTCAGTAAGGGCCTTTCTTTTTCCTAATAATTAAATCATTTAGGTTATTTATGTCTTCTTTTGCAAAATTGAGCATTTTATAGTTTTAAAAGGAATTAATCCATCTCTTTAATATCCTTACTTTTGTTGGTGTTTAACGTTATGTAATATTTCCTAATAACTTCTTTTGGTTCTTTACTATTCATTGTGATTTCACCCTTCTCGTTTCTAATTTTGGTCACTTGGATTTCTCTTCTCTTCTTTTTTTGTTTACATTAGCTAACAGCTTATTAGTTTCATTGATCTTTTGGAAACTCTTCTTTGTTTTATTAATTCAATTATGCTTTTATGATTTTAACCCCTGGTAATTGCTTCTTTTTCTTTAGTACTTTCTTTATTTGTGCTTATTTGAGATACATTAAATTGTTTGATTTTCAGTGTTTAAAAATGTAAACAACTTGTTAATCTCTTTATTTTTTTTTGAGATTAAAATAAGCATTCAGGGAATAACATTGTCTTTTGTTGAAATCTACAAGTTTGATATGTTGTATTATAATTTTCATTATGATTAACATAATTTTATTGGTTTCTGGTCAATACAAATTGCATAACTTAGTCTTCGAACCAATCAACCAAATAATGTTGGTCTTCATTTAAATCTGCATCTTTGGTCAAATTTCCCTTATTAAACAATGTTTTAATGTGCTATAGTGCAGAAAAGTAGTTTAAAATTTATGTGGTTTTTGCATTAATTTTAAAGTTTTTTCATGCTTAGAGTTTGATCAATAATTACAAAGGTTTGATGCATATTTGAATAACCAATAAATTCCACAGTAAAGTTGTACAGTTTTTCTGTCGTTGTTGAGTTGTTTTATTCATGTCCAAACCTTTGTGACCCCATATTGTGTATGTGTGTGGGGGGGTTCTTGGCAAAGATGCTGGAGTGGTTTGCCATTTCCTTCTCTAGCTCACTTTACAGATGAGGAACTGAGGCAAACAAGGTCAAGTGACTTGCCTAGGGTCACACAGGTAGTAAGTGTCAGCCTGGATTTGAACTCAAGAAGATGAATATTCCTGATTCTAAGCCCAGCACTCTATCCATTGTGCCAACTAACTGCCCTCAGTTATTATTTTTTTTACATAGCTATCAGATCTAACTTATTTCCACATCTAGCCCAGTTCTTCAACTACTTTCTTATTGATCTTTTTGTTTGACTTCAATTCTGAAAGTGAGGTGTTCAAGTCACCTAACACTATTGACTTCTTTCTAGATCCTTTTGCAATTCTATTACATATTCCTTTAACATTTAGGTGCTACACCATTAAGTGTTTATGTACTTAATATTAATATATTCTCCTTGTTAATGATTCCTATAATCATGATATGGTTGCCAGCAGAAAGCAACATGGTGTAATGAGTAGAAAGTTGACCTTGGAGTCCAGAAAACTTGGATAAAAGGTCTACCTCTCACACGCCTTCAGGAAATCACATTACCTTTCAGTGTATCAGGGAAGGAAGGAAGAAAGGAAGGAACTAAGGAAGGAAGGAAGGAAACAAGCATTTATTAAATACTTAATGTGTGTTAGACACCGCTAAGTGCTGAGGTTACACATACAGGAAAAAAGAAAGATAAGGAATTTACATATTGATGGAGGAAAACAAAACACAAAAGAGAGCAGAAAAAGTCAGGGTGGGGAAGAAGGATGAACTAAATTAATCACATAGAAAAATAGATAGTATGATTATAATGATTGGAGACCTCAGTTTACCCCTATCAACCCTAGACAAATCTAACCAAAAAATAAACAAGAAAGAAGTTGAGAACCTGAATAAAATTTTAGAAAAATTAGATATGATAGACCTCCAGTGCTCACTGAATAAAAAAGAAAAATGAGTATTCATGTTTTTCAGCTGTGCATTGTACCTTTACAAAAAATGATCATCTTTTATGTCATAAAAACCTCACAGACAAGGACAGAAAATCAGAAATATTTTATATATTACACATATGTATACATCCATAACTGATCATAATACAATGAAATTATATTAAAGGTGCCATTGAAAATGGATTAAAATGAATGGGAGGCTGAATAACTCAGTTCTAGAAAATTGGCAGATCAGAGAAGAAATTACAGAAACAATACATAATTTCACTGAAGATAATGACAAGACAAAATACCAAAGTATTGGAGATACAGCTAAAACAGTCCTTAGGGGAAATTGTATATCTCTAACCAGTTTTATTAACAAGAAATAGAAAGAATACATCAATGAATTAGAAATGCAACTAGAATACTAGAAAAGCAGCAATTAAAAAACCCCAATAAAACACCAAAATAGAAATTGTAACAATCAAAAGAGACTGACAAAATTGAAAACAAAAAAATTAAATTAATAAATAAAACTAGGAGCTGTTTTTTTTCAAACAAATAATCCATTAACTAATATGATTAAAAAGGAGAGAAAAACCAAGCTACCAGCAGCAAAAATGAAAAAGGAGAATTCAAAACAAATGAAGAAGAAATGAAGTATATTATTATAAATTATTTTGCCAAACTATATGCCAATAAAACTGAAAACTTAAATGAAACAGTATATAAAAAATTAAAAACAATCTACATCAATAGAATTAGTTACAGGGAATTTAAACAACCCAATTTCAGTGGAAGAAATTAAATATATCATAAATGAATTTCCAAAGGAAAAACTCCAAGATCAGTCACAGGTTAGTTCTCTTACACATTTTAAAGGCAATTAATTTTAATATCATGTAAGCTGTTTGCAAAAATAGAGGAAAAAAGAAGGGATCCTACCAAATTCCTTCTCTGATACTGATATGGTCATGATACATAATCCATGGAAAGTCAAACCAGAAAAAAATATATAGACCAATATCCCTAACGAATACAGATGCAAAAATATTAAATAAAATGTTCTTCAGATGTTCAACTGTGTCTGACTCTTCATGACCCTGTGGACTATAGCATGCCAATGATGTCCATGGGATTTACTTGGCAAAGATACTGGAGTGGTTTGCTATCACCTTCTTGAGTGGATTAAGACAAACAGAGGTAAAGTGACTTACCCAGAGTCATAAAACTAGTAAGTGCTTAAGGCCAGATTTGAATTAAGATCTTCTTGCCTCCAGGCACAGTACTCTATCTATTCACTTAGCCACCAAGCTGTAAAGATTACTTATATGACTAGGTTGGATTTATACCAGAAATGCAGTTGAATATAAAACATGTATTTTATATAGATATTTTACTTATACATAATATATTATATAAAAGTATGAAAATATAAAAAACTTCATTAACCATATTAATGACAAAATCAAGAAGAATCATTTGATTATCCCAATAGGAGCAGGAAAAAAAGCTTTTGACAAAATACCATACCGTTTCTGTTAAAAAAAATAAAACCTGGAAAACAGAGACAAATGGACCTTTCCTTAAAATGATAAATAGTACATAGTTGAAACCAAGAGGTACCATTATATGTAATGGAGATAAACTAGAATCTTCTCCAGTAAAATCAAGGGTGAAACAAGGGTGCCCATGGTCATTCTTTCAATTTGAAGTAGTACTAGAAATGCTGTCTATAGCAATAAAAAAAAAAGAAAGAAAGTGAGGGAAGGAAGGAAGCAAGTACTTATTATTTATCTATTATAAGCCAGACACTGTGCTAAGCGCTTTACAAAAATAATCTCATTTGATCCTTCAAACAACCCAGAGAGGTAGGTGCTATTCTTATCCCCTTTTTATGTATGGGGAAACTGAGACAATGAAGCAAATTCCTCAATGTCAGATAGCTAGTAGGTGTCTGAGGTCCTCAGATCTTCCCAACTTTAGGCCTAGTATTCTACCCCTGGACTACCTCACTGCATAGGGAATTTGTCCAGGTAAAGAAAAACAAAATAAAATCATGCCTTTTTGCAGATATGATGGTGTAATTAGAGAACACTAAAGGGTCAACGAAAATTAAGTGAAATAATAACCAGTCAACATGTCAGATATCAACTATATGCACACAAATCATCAGCATTTCTATATGACATCAATAAAGCCTGGAACAAAGTAATAAGAAATTTCATTTATTATAGAATGTTTAAAATACTTGGGAGTCTGCCTACCAAGATATACAAAAAAACTATATGATTAAGACTATAAACAACTGTTTAGAGAAATAAATACCTAAATAATTGGGGGGAAAAGTAATTGCTTATGAGTAGGATGAGTAAATATAAGCTAAATTTATTGGAGTATTTAAGGTCATGTCACTCAAATTACCAAAGGATTTCTTTTATAGAACTAGAAAAAATAATAAAAAGAGCAAAAACCGTAAAGAATCTCAAGGAAATAATGAAAATAGGTAAGAATGAAGAGAACCTAATGGTCCCAGATCTCATTCTATGAAGAAGTCATTTTTTTTTTTTATCTTTCAAGGGATTTTTATTTTATTTTACTTTTTTTTATTTTTTTATTTTTTTTTTAATTTTTTTTTATTTACTCATTTACTTTTAATTTACAAGATTCAGTTCCACAATCACTTGAG
>JAQQSU010001565.1:0-14949 GCA_028627135.1 Pseudochirops cupreus
GAAACCGGGCCACGGGTTGCCAGCCCCAGGAAAAACCGCTGACCCCGCTATGAGCCCTGCGTTCCCTCCTACCCAGTTCCGTTGGTCCTCACCTCGGCTGTGAGAGGGCTGCAGAAGCCTCTGGCTCGGTGAGTCTGCTGGGTGGGGCTTCTCAGTCTGCCGCACTCTGCTCTCAGGTCCGCGCTGGTGCCACTCCTGTGTGCTCCATTCTCCCTGCCCCGACCTGATTAGGCACTTCTCTGGGCTGGGAATCTGTCACTCTCTGTCTCCCAATGGGTTCTGTCACTCTTAAATCCGCTCAAATTTACTTTTTAGCTCCCAAGGACGAAATTCTTGGGGAGCTTGGAGAAGTCACTGCTTACTCTCCGCCATCTTAGCTCCGCCCCCCAAATGGTATAATTTCAAGACCTTTAATTATGCTATTCAAAGTCCCTGTGGACACTCCAGTTTGTCAGAGTTTTTAACTAAACAGTAGTATTCAAAACTGCATATAGCTCTCTGTTTGCTATCTGTCCAGAGCAGACAGAGGATTCATTCTCTTCTAGTCTTCTGCTTTATGTCTGTAAGTGCAGATTTACCTTAGTTTTCCTCTTTGTTGTCCTCTGTTATCACACTGTTGACTCATATTAAGCTTGAAGTCTACTAGAACTTTTGTGGTTGTTGTTGTTGTTGTTGTTTTTTCCTAACAGTTCTCTATCATCATATTCTCCCCATCTTGGACATGTGAAATCAATGTAATGAATTCTGGTGTCAGATTTTAACATTTATCGATAATGAGTTCAATCTTATTAGATTTCTTTCAAGTTTCCAGACTATTTTTTTTTTTTTGGAGTTTGACTCTGTCTTTCAGTCTTATCTATTCCTCTAAGCTTTGAATGTAATCTCAAAATTTGATAACAAGGGGTGGCTAGGTGGTGCAGGCATTGAATAGAGCACCAACCCTGGAGTCAGGAGTATCTGACTTCAAATTTGGCCTCAGACAGTTAACACTAGCCATGTGACTTTGGGCAAGTCATTTAACCCCAATTGCCCCTCCAAAAAGCAAAAAACAAAATATTGATGATAAAATACAGGTTGAGCCTAATTATAAACCCTGGAGTACTATATTAAAGATCTCTTTCCAAAATCACTTTGAACCATTAACAATTATTCTTTGTGTCTTACCATTTCAATTCATTGCTGAATCTACTCAGTATATCATTGTTCGTGTAACATCTCCACATATGTTCCATGAAAATAACATGAGAAAGTACCTTTTAAAAATGATGAAATATAGATAATTTCTAGAGCATATCTCTGATATACCAGACTGGTATTTTCAGATAGGAATCCTCCAAGGGAATCTTTCAGGGATTTCTTTTTTTGTTGTTTTTAAGGCTATTTTCATATCAGCCATTATGTAAAAGAAAACATAGACCAAACCGAAAATCCAAGAAAAATAAAGTTTAAAAAGTATGCTTTGATCTGTATTCAAGCTCCATCAGTTCTTTCTCTGGGGATGGGTAGCATTTTTCATAAGTCCTTCAGAGCTGTATTGGATCATTCATTGTATTGCTTAGAATAGCTAAGTCATTCACAGTTGATCATCTCACAATATCACTACTATTGTGTACAATATTCAGGTCATGTAAGTCATTCCATGTCTTTCTGAGGGTGTCTAGCTCATCTTTTCTTATATCACACTAGTGTTCCATCACAATCATACCATAATTTGTTCAGCCATTCCCCCAATTGATTGGCATCTCTTCCATTTCCAATTCTTTGCCACCAGAAAAGAGCTGCTATAAATATTTTGACATAGTACCAAATGGTTCTACATAATGGTTGAATCAGTTCATAATTCCACCAACAGTGTATCAGTGTTTCAATTTTCCAACATTTCTTACAGCATTTATCATTCTCCTTTTCTGACCTATTAGCCAATCTAATAGGTATGAAATAGTACCTCAGTATTGTATTAATTTGCATTTCTTCAATCCATAATCATTTAGAGTATTTTTAATATGACCATAGATAGTTTTGATTACTTCATCTGAAAACTGTTTTTATCATTTTTCACCTGGGGAATGGCTCTTATTTTTATAAATTTGAGAGATTTGAGATATGAGGTCTTAATCAAAGAAACTTGCTTCAATTTTTTTTTCACAGTTATCATGACTAATTGTATTTCCCTCATCCATTTCCCCCTGTTTATTCTCTCTCTCTCTCTCTCTCTCTCTCTCTCTCTCTCTCTCTCCCTCTCTTTTTACTCTGTCCCTTCTCAAAAGTGTTTTGTTCTATTTCTCCCCCAATCTACCCTCCTTTCTATGAGTATGCCATCTTCTCTTTTTCACTTCCACTCCTACTTTTCTGTAAGGTAACATAGATTTCTATACTCACTGGAGTACGTTAATCCCTCTTTGAGCCAATTTCAATGAGAAAAAGGTTCAAGCACCCCTGCCACTCCCCCATCTTCCGCTCCATTGTAATAGCACTTTCTTGCCCCTTTTATATAAGATAATTTGTCCTAGTCTACCTTTCCCTTTCCCTTTCTCCCAATGCATTTCTCTTTCTTGCCCCTTCATTTTATTTTCTTAGATATCATCCCATCATATTCAACTAACATCTGTGACATCTGTTTATATATACTTCTTCTAACTTCCCTAATAATTAGAAAGATCTTACAAGTTACAAGTATCATCTTCTCATGTAAGTATATAAACAATATAATCTTATTGAATACACTAGTATTTCCCTCTTCTGTACTTTTCCCCATGAAAGATTATACTTACTTTTTCTGGGTAGATGATTCTTGGTTGTAATCCTAGCTCCTTTGTCCTCTGGAATATCACATGCTAAACCCTCTGATCCTTTAATGTACAAATTGATAAATCTTGTGTTATCCTGATTGTAGCTTCAGTTATTTTTTTTCTTTCTGGCTGTTTGCAATATTATCTCCTTTATCTGAAAGCTCAGGAATTTGACTATAATATTCCTGGGAGTTTTCATTTTGGGATCTCTTTCTGGAGGTGATCTGTGGATTCTTTCAATTTCAATTTCACCCTTTGGTTTTGGAACATTAGGGCAGTTTTATTTGATAGTTTCTTTTTTTAAATTAAATTTTATGTTTTTAAATAAAATTTTATAAACTAAATTAAATTTTTAGTTTACATCATTCATTTCACACAAGATTCTGAGTTACAAATTTTCTTCTCGTCTTTGCCTTACCCACCACCCCAACAAAACAATCCCACTCTATACCCACTCCCCTAATCTGCTCTCTCCTATATCCTCCCCCTTCCCCCCTCCACCTTTCTGGTAGGGCGAGATGGATCTCCTCATCCCAGTGCCTCATTTCCCAGTTGCATGTTAAAAAAAATAATAATAATAGTATTTTTTTAAAAAACATTTGATTTTAAAACTTTGAATTCCAGATTCTTTCCCTTCTTCCCTTGTCACCAACCCTTACTGGGAAGATAAGCAGTTCAATGTAGATAGTACATGTGTAGCTATGCAAAACATTTACATAGTGGACATATTGTAAAAGACTGACTATATTTCCCTCCATCCTATCCCATCTCCCACTTGTTCTATTCTCTACTTTTACCCTGTCCCTTTTCAAAAGTCTGTGCTTCTAACTACCCTCCGCCCCAACCTGCCCTCCCCTCCAACATCCCCTCTCTCATCCCCTTCCCCCATACTCTCCTGTAGGGCGAGATAACCTATTTATGTCTGTCATTCCCTCCCTAAGCCAAATTCAATGAGAATAAGGTTGACCCATTCTCTTTTGCCTTCCTATTCTTCCCCTCCATTGTAACAGTTTTCCCTTGCCTCTTCTATATGATATAATTTAGCCATTCTGTCTCTTCCCATTTCCTCTCATTATATTCCTCTCTCATCTCTCAATTTCACCTTTTAAGTATCAGCCCTTTCTATTCAATTGATCCTGTGCCCTCTCTCTATGTATACCTGTACACATATATAAATACACTCACATATGTATTCATACACCCATATACCCTCCTATATAGACATATATATGTGTGTATACATAAATATACATTTATATTCCCTTCACCTGTCCTCATACTGAGAAAAGTTTCATAAGTTAGAATTATCATTTTTCCATGTAGGAATATAAACGGTTCAACTTTGATAAGTTCCCTACGATTTCTCTTTCTTGTTTACCTTCTCATGTTTCTCTTGTTCCTTGTATCTGAATGTCAAATTTTCTATTCAACTCTAGTTTTTTCATCAAGAATGCATGAAAGTGCTCTATTTCACTAAATGATCATATTTTCCCCTGAAACATTATACTCAATTTTGCTGGGTAGGTGACTCTTGGTTTTAATCGCAGCTCCTTTGACCTCTGGAATATCATATTCCAAGCCCTTCGATCCCTCAATGTAGAAGCTGCCAGATCCTGTGTTATCCTGATTGTGCTTCCACAACATTCAAATTGTTTCTTCTTAGCTGCTGGTAATATTTTCTCCTTGATCTGGGAACTCCAGAACCTGGCTATAACATTCCTAGGAGTTTTCTTTTGGGGACCTTTTTCAAGAGGTGATTAGTGAATTCCCTCAACCTCCACTTTGCCCTCTGGTTCTAAAACATCAGGGAATTTTCCTTGAGAATTTTTTGAAGGATGATGTCTAGGTTCTTTTTTTGATCATGGCTTTCAGGTAGTCCAATAATTTTTAAATTATCTCTCATGGATCTACTTTCCAGGTCAGTGGTTTTTCCAGTGAAGTATCTCACATTATCTTCTATTTTTTCGTTTGTTTTGATCTGTTTAATAACATCTTGATTTCTCATAAAGTCATTAGTTTCCACTTCCTTCTATCTAATTCTGAAGGAATTATTCTCTTCAGTGACCTTTTGAGATTCTTTTTCCATCTGGCAAATTCAGCTTTTTAAGGCATTCTTCTCTTCATTGGATTTTTGAATGTCTTTTGCCATTTGAGTTAGTCTATTTTTTAAGATATCATTTTCTTCAGTCAGGTTGTTGACTCTCTTTTCATGATTTTCTTACATCATTCTCATTTCTCTTCCCAATTTTTCCTCTACTTCTTTTATTTGGTTTTCAAAATCATTCTTAAGCTCATCTAGGGCCTGTAACCAATTCATATTTTTCTTGGAAGCTTTTGGTGCAGGAATTCTGACTGTGTTGTCTTCCTGCCATTCCATACTTTGATCCTTTTTGTCCCCCAAAAAGAAATCTAAAGTTGAATTGCTGTGCTTGCTTTGCTTCCTTTGCTTCTCATGTTGCCACTCAATTGCTTGCCTTTTGAGCTTTTTGCCACAGTAAAACTCTGCTTCCAGAGAGGAGAGCTTTCTCCCAAATTTCTGGGGGTTTTGCAGATGCTGGAGTTATTAATTGAGTGCCCTCTCTGAAGCTTCCACAGGCTCTGGCACCTGGTCACACACCCCAGGACCTCCACCCAAGACAGTGATCTAGATCTAAGCAGGTTAAAGCAAGACTAATTACCCCTCAGAATGGTTGCTTGGTCCCCCTATGACCTGCAGTCCAGGAGCTCTGACATAGCCATGTGGAGGCCGCTGAGCTGCTTCTCCCTTCTAGCGGCAGGGGCTGGATAGCACTCTTGGTCCCCCTGTTCCCAAAGTCCACACTGACCTTTTACTTTGCCTTTGACATTTATAGGTTGATAGTTCTAGAAACCGCCACAGTTTCTGGTGATCTATTCTCCCAAAATCCCTCTAGCCACAGCTAAGCGGGGCCGCCCTAGAGCTAAAACTGCAAGTTCATGGGGGTTGGGCTCTGCTCCCAGCACTCTGTCATGGATCCTTCCTGCCAGCCTGCTGGGCTGCCTTAAGTGGGAGATTTCTTTCTCTGTATTTTTGTGGGTTCTGTAGCTCTAAAGTTTATTTAGAGTCATATTTTCTAGCTATTTAAGGTGTGGGGGGAGCTCATGGAGTTTTCCTGCTTCTACACATCCGTCTTAGCTCCGTTCCTTATCTGTAACAATAATTTCTTAAAAGGTGATATCTAGACTCTTTTATTTTTAAAATCATGGCTTTCTAGAAGTCTAATAATTTTAAATGATCTCTCCTAGGTTTGTTTTCCAGGTCAGCTGTTTTTTCTAATAAAATATTTCACATTATCTTCTAATTTTTTTTTCATTCTTTTGGTTTTGTTATATTGTTTCTGGATGTCTCATTGCATCATGAGCTTCCACTTGTTCAATTCCAGTTTTTAAGGTATTATTTCTTCAGTGTGGTTTTGTACCTCCTTTTCCATTTGGACAATTCTATTTTTAATGAGTTATATCTCTTTTTCATTTGGTCAATTATTTTTTTTAAGCAGATCTTCTCTTCAGTGAATTTTGTACTTATTTTTCCCATTTTTCCCATTCTATTATTTGAGATGCTATTTTCTTTAGTATTTTTGTGCCTGTTTTACCAAGCTGCTGACTTCTTTTCATTATTTTCTTGCATCATTCTCATTTCTCTTCCCAATCTTTCTTCTACCTCTTTTATTCAATTTTTAAAACCTCTTTTGAGTTCTTCCATGGCTTAAGACCATATTTTTTTGAGGCTTTGGATATAGGTATTTTGACTTTGCTCTCTTCTTTTGAGTGTGTGTTTTGATCTTCCTTGTCACTATAATAACTTTCTATGGTCAGAATTATTTTTCTGTTGTTTGCTCATTTCCCCAGCCTATTTTTGATTTTTAACTCTTTGCTAAAGTGGGGTTCTTCTTTCAGGGTGGAGGACATACCATCCAAAGCTTCAAGGGTTTTGAACAACTATTTTGAGAGGTACTTCTAGGGACCTGTGTGTTTTCAGATTTTTCAAGGTGGTATGATCTAAGGAGAGATGTGTTTATTACTCTCCTTTCCTATACTTTGGTCTGTGAGGGACCACAAGCACTCTTTTCTGCCCTGGAACCCTGGAAATATGATGATGGTCCCTGCTCCACTATGGCTATGAGTTTTGATGTGGTACGGCTCCTCCTCACCCAGGGATTGCCATCTAAGACTATGACCTGGATTTGACTATGAGTAAAGCTATAGAATCCTGCCTTAATGCTACCACAGAGACCCTGTAATCTCCTTCTGACCAGTTGTTTGACACCACCCCCCCCCTTACTATCTGTGGCTTGAGAGCCTGTGAGGGTAATTAATTTAGTAGGTACTTAGCCCTTAGTTACTAAGGACTAAGTACTTCCATGAAAGAAACAGAGTTTGAATTCTGTCTCCCATTGCTGACATAACAGGAAAGGGTTGGGTGAGACAGGAAGCCAATGTGTGTGTGTGTGTGTGTGTGTGTGTGTGTGTGTATGTGTGTGTGTGTGTGTGTATTTAAGAAGAGCTCCAGAGGACAGACAGAGAGAATCAAGAATTTTACTCCTGGTGGCTCCTGGTGGAGGAAACAGAATTTTCAGAGCATCTGGAATCTGGGCTGCTGGACTGAGAACTGAGTTGGAGTTTTCTATAAGACTAGAATCTGGTGAAGGCTGATGTTGCTGCCCAAGAGGCCACCTAGAAGGACTCTCAGAAAGCTGAGAAGGCCACCTCGAAGGTGTCCTAGAAGGCTGAGAAGGCCTCCTAAAAGGCTGAGATTTCTTCTGGGTCCTAGGGCAAAGTGAACTACTGGAGGACTGAAGAAGCATGACCAGGATAAGACTTTGTTTGTGGCTTGGTTGATCCTTGACTCCCGGCAACAGAAGTGGTGAAGGTTTTGAGATGTACTGGACCCTGTGAACTTCAGTGTGTACCAAGAACTGCCCAGTGCATGGGATGAGAACCTGGGAGTTGTCTGCCTCCTAATCCAGGTGACTGTTTGGTGGATTCAGGTAGGAGCTGGGACTGTGGAAGGGGATCCAGGGAATCTGAGAGACCACTCGGAGTCAACATGAAGAAAAGGCCTCCCCTTGGATATTGAATCGTGTGATGAAATTGAAGCTTACTAGACACTGAGGGGTGGAGGGTTTGTGTAATTTTCTAATGATTGTATTTAGTGATTAATGATACTTAGTAATTGTGAATCTGGATAAGTGACTGATTAAGTTAACTTCTGATTGCCCCATGAGCAGGAGACTGACTTGTATTGTGAAATGACTGAATGATTAAGTAAGAAGGGTTTCTCCCTTAGGGAAACCAGATGATTATTCTTCTATTCTTTGTTCTAAATACTGTGGCCACTTTGGTGAAAACTATGTGGCCATTCTGATGTTAAGCTGTTGTCAACACTATGTGATTTTCTGTGATAAGATGAAATGTTGTAAATATTGTACTGTGATTTGTTGTGAATGTTTGCCTTGATTTGTAACGGAATAAACGGAGTGTTCACTATACTATGCAATCAGAACCTTAAAAGCTGTTCACAGTATCATTCTTTTGGGAAGCTGCTTATGCATGGCATTACAGAGCTCCAGAAGCACCAGCTGCAACTGCTAGTTCATTGATTCCCAAGGCCTGCTCCTGGTTTGCTGGGGCCTGGTCTCTGCTGGCACCACCTACAGTGGATTGTACTCCACTCTCACCCAGGTGCTATAGACTTTTCTTGCCAATAATTTTTAAGTTGTCTTGGCCTGGAAAATTATTTCACCCCATAATTTTGTGGGTTTTGTCACTTCAGGATTTGTTTCAGGACATTATTTAAAGGTCTTGGGGGGTGGGGTTTAGAGGAGAGCTCAGCAAGTCTCTACCATCTTGGAAATGATATTAATTTGTAATGTCTATTTATATGAAACTGTACTTGCTCTTTGTGATAACCTTATTTTCTAGAAGTTCAAAGCCTATGTAGTAGGGTCTATTTCATCCCCATTTTACAAGTAAGGAAGCTTAGGCCGAGGAAAAATTTTTTGCCCAGTCACACAGCTAACAACTATCAGGGGAACGGTTTGAACTTGTCTTCCCAATTCTAAGTCAAGCATTCTATTAATTGTGACACTTAATTGTCTATTTAGTAGTATGTTGTAGAATTGTTCTAGGAATTAATATTGAAAATCTTACTCTATAGTATGCATCATTTTTCACTTTTTTTGAACAGTTTCAATCAATTAACAAGTATGTAATACTAAGATATTATGTGTCTTTTAAAATAATCCTCCCTTGAAAAAACATCCCCAGCCCACCCCTCTGTGGATGAGAGATGTCCACAGGTACTATCTAGATTGTACATGTTTTTAGACTTTTTTTAATTTAAAAAAAATTTAATATAGGGAATAAAACAAGCATTTTCATAACATAGTACAATAACAAAGACAATGGTGCATGAAACTGCAAACCTACTAAACACATCTTGCTATTATTTTCAAACATACAACAAAATTATAGTGTAAATTTTTTTTTCTTTTTTTCACCTCCTCCCATTCATGGCTACCATTAGACACAAATGTGTGTGTGTGTGTGTGTGTGTGTGTATGTGTGTGTGTGTGTAAAATTATTCTATATATATATACTTCCATGTATCAGTTTTTTTCTGGATGCAAATAGCATCTTTCATCATATGTCCTTCATAGTTAATTTGAGTATTTATAATAGACAAAATATCTTATTCAATTAGGAGGATGGGGGAAGATAAGGGAATTTCAGACTTTTCAATGTATCAATTAGTATTTCTGCTGGTTGATGAAGTTATATATATACAATGAATGAAATTATTCCTATGCACAATAAATATTCTATATCTTAACAACATTTGCCCTACTCTAGTACTCTGGCAGCTGCCCTATTCTTTGGGTTCAGCCCTCTCTTTTCCTTTTTATAGATACTTCAGAAGTCCATTTTTTTATACTTACTCATCTTCACTGGACTGGCTGTCCCATAGAAGATTAATCTATGAGTTCCTCCCTATCCTTTCTCTAAACCTTCTTCAAATACCCTCTCAAAACTAGAGTACATGTTAGATTCCTCCTCTTTAAAAAAAAAATTCTACTATTGAGTAATAATTTCCTTCTAAACTTCTCATAATTTCTACCTCTAATAACAAGTTCTTTTAGTGAAAATAGGATCCAGAACAGAATTTCCTTTATTAGTTCCTACACATTTTGATGGATAACATTAAAATTAAGACAGTCAGATAATGCAATTGCTAGAACACAAGATTGAGTGGGGAAGAATTTAGTCCAAATCCTACCTTAAACACTTACCTGTGGTGTGACACTAGACTATTCACTTAATTGCTCTCTCAATTTCCTCATCTGTCAAATGGGGTTAATAATAGCACTGACTACTAGTAAAAGCACTTACTATTACTTAGGATTATTATGACGATAAAATATGTTAACATATATAAAGTGTTTTTAAAATCTTAAAGTTTTATATAAGTGTTAGTTTCCTTGAAGTTAGGTTAATAAAGTATTAGTTGCTCAGCTTTGGGCAAAGAAAGAGAGGAAATTCCTACAGATATCTCAATACTTATGGTTTGTCATTGCTACTGTATCAGCTTATGATTTGTTTACTAAGTTCAACAACTACTTTTCCTTTCTCATGTGTATTATATATGCCAATGGCATTATAATTTCTGTTTTCTCCTTCCTCGATCTGCACCCAAATACTCTCCACCAAACTTTCACCCTCCATTTCCTCAATGTCCTCATGTCAGCATATATCTGAATAAATAATTCTACTCTATTCCTCTCCTTTACCTATCTTTTTCCCTTTAAATAAGAAACAGATAATCCAGAATCTCATTCATCTAAGTTTCATCCCATCATGCCTCAGTGATATGAATGAGGTGAAAATTGCCTCCTTGCTTTAGAATCTCTAGTTTACTTTGCTTGTCATCCAATATTGTATATTTGTGCATAGATATTTGGATCTGGAGGCAGCTCAGTAGTGCAGTGACTAGAGTGCCAGGCCTCAAGCCAGGAAAAATCCTCTTCCTGAGTTCAAATCTGGGCTCAGACGCTTAATAGTAATGTGACCCTGGGCAAGTCATTTAACCCTCTTTCTCTCAGTTTCCTCATCTGTAAAATGAGATGAAGAATGAAATAGCAAACCACTCCACTATCTTTGCTCAAACAGGATCACAGAGTCAGATAAAACAGAAATGACTGAGCACCAACGATAAGAACAATCTGTATTCTTAAATCTTGCCTCCTTGAATTTCTAATTTACTATACTTCTATTCTTACATTCTAGGCACTCTCCAGAGTAAGGGCTTTCTTTTATCTTTTTGCTGCTGTTGTTATTACCTTGAGCATTTCGCATAGCACCTGACACAATAAATACTTATTAAATACTTGTTGACTGATTGATAATTATATATGGGCAATTTTCTCTATTTCCCTTCTTTTTTTTAATTTTAAAGCCATTTTTATAAAATTCATAAGATCTCAGCTAAATATATTCTTACTAGAACTTCTTAGGAGCATTCCATCTTTGGACATGAATCCATTTGTTCCTATTTCTTCAAGACTATTTCATAATATCAAGTTCAATTCTCTGACGTGCTCTTATTACCCTGCTACTCATTTTCCAAGTTTATTGTCTTCTGAAAACCTTATCTTCAATCAGAACTAGTGATTGAAAAAAATAGTACCGCCCATCCCTAAAGTCTTCAGTTTCTTCTCCAAGATTTCATACTCTTTAGCAATTCTTTCTGGATTCCTTATGATATGTCATTTGTGCCCTCATAAATCACTAACTGTAGTTTTGTAATCTTTTTGTCCTTTATCCTCTGTGTTATATTCTTCTTATTCCTACCACACCGGAGCTTCTACTCTAAGAAATGTAAGGATTTCCCTTGGCCTCTTTACATCCTTTTCAGATTAAGTATCTTCTATTTTAAAAGAAATACTTTATTCTCCCTAATAACTTGAAGAATGTAGAGCAGTTAAGTCCTTTTACCTTCTCTTCTAGAAGGGAAGTCAACCTGTAGTTTGAAAATATATAGAAGTCACTTTGCAAAATATAAACTTGGCAAAAATATAAATATGTACATATGTGTAGTACTCCAAGCAGATCACTAACAATATCCTGATCTACATCCTGTAAGGTATGCATTAAGTTAGGTCATTCCTTCCTTCTTTCTTTCCTTCTTTCCTTCCTTCCTTCCATCCTTCCTTCCTTTCTTCCTTCCTTCCTTCTTTCCTTCCTTTTTCTTTTTTCTTTCTTTTCTTTTCATTTTTGTGGCTTCCCAAGAGAACTGGATAAACTAATGTATACCAGTCTTCAACTCTGGAGATATCACTAACTTCACCTTGTTAGCACCAACTCAGCTTGTAAATACTCTAACAGCACACCCAATTTCATTTTCATTGTTTTACTAATTTGATCTTTATCTTACAATGCCCTTTCTTTCTCTTCCAGTTCTTTTCTTCTTTTTTTTCTCTCAAGTACTTCTCCTCTACCTCAGGTTCTCAGTAGTAAAGTGTAATGGAGGACTAGCCAATGAATACAGTCCTTTGAGCATGCATAGGGTATATCAGGGTACTAAGATGAGATGATAAAGGCTAGCGAGCCTGTGCCCAGGTGATCCATGATAGCACTTAATGGAAGTGCCTTGAAGAGACTGTGGAGTATGTGTAAACATTCTGTAACTGGATATGGTCTGTGAGCTACATAGGAAATGGCAGCCTCTCTGGCTCCAGTTACAGAACTAGATATGCATCACTATCAGCTTCTCTCTTGGTTGGATTTTTGCTCTTAGTTTGGATCCTTAATTGATGATATATGGTGAGAGATAATCTTATAATCCCTGTCCCTCTGAGTCCTACATGTGTCCCCTTTGTTTCTTTACCTGCTTTGGTGTTAGTGCTTTCCTTTAAAAAAATATACTATTTTTGCCTAGTTACATGTAAAGAAAATTGCTAACATTCATTTTTAAACATTTTTGTTTTCCAAATTTTCTCTCTCCCTCTTTCACCTGCCCCATCCCTGAGAAGGTAAGCAATTTGATAGAGGTTATACATGTTCAATCATGCGAAACATACTACCATATTAGTCATGTTGTGAAAGAAGACACAAGCCTAAAGAGGAGAAAATACAGAAAGTGAAAAATAGTATGCTTCAATCTGCATTCAAATTCCATCAGTTATTTCTTTGGAGGTGGTTGGTATTATTTATCATGAGGCTTTGGAATTGTCTTGAATCATTGTATTGTTGAGATTAGCTAAGTCATTCACAGTTAATCATCATACAGTATTGTTGTTACTGTGTACAGCATTCTGGTTCTGCTCACTTCATTTTGCATTAGTTCATGTAAGTCCAGGTTTTTTTTTTCCCCTGAAATCAGCCTATTCATCATTTTTTATAGTACAGTAATATTTAATTAAAATCATATAATCACAACTTGTTCAGCCATTCCCCAATTGGTGAGCATTATTCTTTCATTTTTTGTGAAGGAATATGAAGACTTTGATCTTGTTGGTTCTGAGCGGTCAGGAGAGGGAACATCCATGAGTTTGTGAGGTCTGGGAGTAGAGTCCCTCCTGGATTTTACAGCCAGACCAACATTGATGCTGCTGAGAAAAACTTGGGGACACTACCCAGCAGTAGCAGACACAATGTCTAATCCAATAGCAATTCTACTCTTTGACCTAAACTTGGTGAGACAAATGTTATGTAGAAAGTGGGCTAAGTATGGACCCACATTCACCAAGAGACTGAATTGGTGAAGGGGAGATCATATTATATCCCTGAGGGAAAATGTTCGTACATTTGTACTTGCTATTTCTTTGAAATTAATATCCCTTTATTAAAGCTAATTTATATTAGCTGATGAAACATAAATAAGGTTCTAGAGCTGACAGTAGGAAAAATACACTTAGAATAAAACTTGAGCTTCATTCAAAATGTCCCAACCCCTCAGACATATTTCTAGAGCTAGAATGGGGAGAGGTACACAATCACCTCTTGGGAGAGGGAGACAAATACTTGCTACTGAAAAGGATCTTAGTGGGGCAGAGTCAGGATGGTGGTGTAGAAGCAGGAGAATTCTGCAACTCCCTCCATAACCACCTCAAACACCTACAAAATATGTCTCTAAACAAGTTTTAGAGCTCAAGAACCAACAAAACTACAGAGCAACAAAGTTTCCGAAGGCAACCTGGCAGGCAGACGGGAAGGCTTTAGGAAGGCTTCATTGAAGTGTGCTAGGAGCTGAGTCCAGCTTTAGCCTGAGGGCAGCCAGAACAAGCCCCAGCTAGAGCACTCAGGAGAGTAGATCACTGGCAACTGTGGCAGTTTCCAGAATTAACAACCCATCAGAGCCAAGGACAAAGTGAAAGGTCAGTGGAACTCAGCTAAATCTGGGGGAGAGAAGTGGCACCACTGGCACCCAGGGCAAGAAAGAAGCGGAAGTGGGCCCCTGCAGCCACTTCCATGTGGCTGCTTTAGAACTCTTGGCCTGTAGATTGCAGGGGGGCCAAGCAATCATTCAGAGGCTAAGTGCTTTTGCCTTAAGCTACCTGGATCACAATTGCAGTCTTGGGTGGCAGTCCTGAGGTGTGTTACCAGTGAGCCAAAGCTGGTGGGGCTGCAGAGATGGCAGCTTCCAAATAGCTCCAGCAGCTGTGAAAACCCCAGTGATTTGGGACAAAGCTCTCCCCACTGGAAGCAGAGATCTACTGTGCCTCAAAAATCAAATTAATTGACTGGAAACATGAGCAGGCAAGGGAAGCAAACCAAGCTCAGCAAACCAACTGTAGATTCCTTTTTTGGGGACAAAAAAGATCAAAGCATGGAACTGGAAAAAGACAACATAGTCAGAACTCCCACACCAAAAGCTTCCAAGAAAAATGTAAACTTGCTACAGGCCATAGAGGAGCTTAAGAACGATTTTGAAAACCAAATAAGAGAAATGGAGGAAAAATTAGGAAGAGAAAGGAGAATGATGCAAGAAAATCATGAAAAGAGAGTCAACAACCTGACTGAAGAAAATAATACCTTAAAAAATAGATTAACTCAAATGGCAAAAGAGGCCCAAAAAGCCAACAAAGAGAAGAATGCCTTAAAAAGTCAAATTTGCCAGATGGAAAAAGAATCTCAAAATGTCACT